>PVJC01047677.1:0-12832 GCA_004026665.1 Murina feae
CTTACCTCCTTCCCGGGCCTTCCCTTAACCCAGTGGTTCTCAACCTGTGGGTCTCGACCCCTTTGGGGGTCGAAGGACCTTTTCACAGGGGTTGCCTAAGACCATCCTGCATAGCAGATATTTACATTATGATTCATAACAGCAGCAACATTACAGTTATGAAGCAGCAACGAAAATAATTTTATGGTTGGGGGTCACCACAACATGAGGAACTGTAATCTTAAAGGGCCAGAAGGTTGAGAACTACTCCTTAGTAAGGAGTCTTGCCTGGGCCTGGGCTTCCTGGAGCACCTGGGTTGACAGGAGCCCACAACTGGGTTGTCATGCCCATATTCTAGAAGCCAAGACTGAGGCTCAGAGAGGAGCAGAGGTCCCACCTCCAGCCCATCTCCCCCTGGACTCAGCCCAGCTCACAGGTGGCTTCCCCAGCTGCCTCCTGGTTGCCATGGTGTCAGAGGAGGAGGAGGAAAAGGGGCAGATTTTTGAGAAGCAATCCCAAAACACATACCAGCTGGCCCTTCCTTGCTCACTCCCTCTTTCCAATGTCAAAGCCACCCATTTGTGAAGCTGGGCGGGGGTGGCCTCTTCCTAGCCGGGAGCAAAGGAGGTCAAGACGACAAGAGGGCCCAGGGAGTGGGTTCTGGAATGCCAACCTCACTCAGCAGATTTCCTGGACCTGGACTCCATCGCCCTCCCACAGTTCCCAGACCAGGCGGGCGCTTTCCTGCCTCCTGCCTTGGTACATGCAGTTCCCTCCACCTGGAATGCCCTTCCTCAGCCTTCAGGTCCCAGCCAGCTTTAACTCACTGGAGAACCTCCCCTGGGTCCCTAGGGGCTCCCCCTGCATCCTGCACCCACCGCGGTCACAGCCATTTTCTTGATGATGCTCTCAGGGGGTGGTGAGGTCTTGGGGATGCTAGCTTTGCCTTTGTACCCCAGCACCTGGCACAGACAGGTGCTCAGAAAGCCAGAAGGGAAGGAGAGACGGAGGGAGGGAAGGGAGCACAGAAACACCTCTCCTTGGATTGAAGAGGATCTGGACCTTGAGCACCTGGCACGGGGCTGGGCACGGAGCAAAGCCCACTCCCTTCCTGCTGCCTCCACTTGAGCCTGGGCTCCAGCACTTTCTGCCTTGTCCCATTTGGAGCTCTCAGGGGTCCCCTCTATACCCACAGGCCTGTGTCTGTTGTCCCTTTGGAGGTGAGGCAATCACACCAGGATGCAGATGTGCACTTGACTTCATAACGAACTCCCTTGTTAGGTAGAATTGGGGAAAAGGCCTCCATTCTCTGAAATCCAGGGCCAGACAAGCTTGCAAGGGCCTGAGGGCTGACCTTGAGCAGGGACTTCAAAGGGTTTCCACACTGAGTACTTTTTGCAAACAATGCTTACCTGATGGCCATGACGTAAAACAGATGGAAACTAAGCTGCTTGGGGCGAAGTGGTGCCTGATGAGGGTGCCTGGGAGAGGGGACCAGAGTCTCCTTTCCCCTGTAGCTCTGGGTCCCAGGGAGATGGTGGAGCAAAACCCACTCCCTTCCTGCAGCCTCCCCTTGAGCCTGGGCTCCAGCACCTTCTGCCTCATCTGATTTGGGGCTGTCTCAGTGGTTGTGTCCATACCCGCAGGCCTGTGCCTGTTGCTCATTTGGATGCAAGGTAATGACACCAGGGTGCAGTAGTGCCCTTGACCTCACAAGGAGCTCGTGTGTTTGGGAAAAAGGCCTCCGTTCTTGGAAATCTGGGAACTGCAAACTTGCAAGGGCCTGAGGGCTGACCCTTAGCAGGGCACTTCCAAGTGTTTTCACACTGAGTACTTTCTGCACACAAAGCCTTACCTGGTGGTCATTATGTAAAACAGATGGAAACTAAGCTGCTTGGGGCAAAGTGGTGGGTGTTGAAGGTGCCAGGGAGATGGGACCAGAGTCCCCTTTCCCCTGTAGCTCTGGGGTTCTGGGGAGATGGGGGTTGGGGTTGGTCCTGGCGGTGGGATGGGGCATCCAAGAGAGTGGGAGAGCCCCGAGGAGCATCCAGTGACTGACATTTACTAACTGGTACAGAAGGGCGTCTGTATTTTCAGAACTTCATGTTCATGCCCCCACTCCCCCCCACCTCCCCCCACCGTGTGGCTAGACCAAGGAACTCATCTTTCACAGCAAGAAGTCAGTCTGTACACACAAAAAAAGAAAATATATCCTTGGAAAAAATCATAATGACTTCAACCTTTAATGTTCTCACAGTTTCTGTTTCTTTTTTTTTTTCTTTTTTTAATCTCGAAGGAATATATTAGGGGAAGTATGTCTTATCTATAGGAAATATTTGTATGAATTCAGCAATTCCATCAATTTCTCTTTCTTTTGTGAAATGCAAGTGAAATTAAATTGTATCTTTAAACAAAGAAAACAGAGTTCTCTAGCTCTTCCCATTTTATGAAAAAATATAAAGACTTTGGAAAGCTCAACTGTTCCGAAGTTGATAAGAACTATCTTAAGTCACCTGAAACTTCCCCCAGAATTCCAGATCTTCGCCATCTCACATCAGCGACTAACTGTTTGTCTGTCTATATTATTTACTTTGAGGCTTGGCTAAGAATAGTAATAATCTGTGCTCAGTAAGAATTATTATAAGTACTGTCACTCGTTCAGAACTGGTAATACACCTTAAGTGAAAGAGTGCAGTCACCTGCAATACGTCCCTAGATATTTGGGACAGAAGGGGATAGAGGTGCAGGAGCACAGGAAACAGGTTGGCTGGAAAGCATTCAGAAGAGCTGAGGAGAATATGGGTCACTGCCAAGGGAGTGAGGGGCTTCACTCAAGGAAACACCTACCTACCCACTGCCTCCCAGCCCCCATGTCCAGCTCCGCCCTTCCCAGTTCACCTGTTCCCATGTCCTCCCATTACTCCTGAAGAAGGCCTCCCCAGTCAGGGAATTGGTTCGTGTTCGAGGATGGGGGAAGGTTCATGGCAAGGGAGATGCTACCTCCAGGGAAGGAGAGGTTGGGTCTCAAGGTGGAGCCGGCTGTGTGTGCCCACCTCTATGCGGAACCGTGGACCACATGGGGGCCATCTTGGGGACAAATCCAGATGGACTGGGATTTTCAGCCATAAGGGCCAAAGCTGCCTGCCCCCGGGGGTCTCTGGGCTGATTCAGGTATATGGATGGTGGACGCTGACTCTTGGAGATAGATCTCCTTGGTACCATTGCCATCTGCATGAAGTTGGTTCTCCCTCCCTTGGCAAGTAGTTAACATCACTGCTAGATTTTGCTCTTACATTCATTCATTTACTTCCCAAGCATTCACTGAGCATCTATAGTATATCAAGTCCTGGGCCAGCACTAAAGATGCAAAGAAGAATCAGAAGGCTTTTCTCTGGAGCAGGGCACTGTATGCGCAGGGGCCAGAAATGTGCATAGCCACGAGCTCCCAGCAGAACCGCAGAGGGCATCAGCTGTGGGGAGTGCCTGAGGGGGTTCAGAGATGGCATCTTGACTCCAGCAGGGTCTGGAGTCAGAGGCGTCTGCATGGAAGGCAGGTTTTCAAGACGAATCTGGGAGGTGAAAATGGAATCCATATGAATCCGACAACAATGAGGAAGACGTTGCAGTTTGAGAAAAGAGCAACAGCAGAGCTACTGAAACAATACAGTTGCATCTGTTCACGGATAATAAGCATTCATTACTGAGTGACTAAGACGTGCTGGGCCCTGCACGTGCTGGGGACTAGGGTTACAGAGACAAAAATAAGTGGTTCCTAAAATAAATGAACAAACCAAATAGGAACAGATTCATAGACACAGAGTAGACTGATGGTTGCTGGAGGGGATAGGGGTTGGAGGACTGAGTGAAAACAGCGAAGAGATGAAGAAGTGCAAATTGGTAGTTACAAAATAGTCACGAGGACGTAAAGTACAGCATAGCGAATAGTCAATAACATGTAATGACTATGTACAATGCCGGGTGGGTACTAGATTTAGCAGAGTGATCACTTGGTAAGTTATATAAATATTAATTATTGGATTGTATACCTGAAGCTAACATAATATTGTATGTCAACTGTAATTGAAAAATAAATTTTAAAAAATGATTCCTGATCACTAGACCAGCCCATCATGTGAGGATTAGAAATCTGATATAAAAAAAATTACAAAATACAGAGATAAAAATCTCAGAATGAGTCTAGCTTAGGCAACTAACAGCCTGAGAAGGAATCAATCATGCCCAGGGCATAATTCTTACGAGTTCAAGGTGGGAGGAGGGAGGACTTGACCAGCTGAGTAAAAGCCCAGCGCGCCTTAAGGAAAAGCAAGGAGTTCAGCCCAGTATCTATGGTAAAAGTAGAAGCCTGAGCTGAAAGAATAGTGTAGATTCAACAACTTTGGGCCTCATCTTAAATTTGATGGTGAAATTAGACTTTTGCTTTATAAAAATTCATGTGGCAGTGCTGTGGGGTATGAATGAGAGCTGGGTTCTTGGGGAGACCTGTGACAATGACAACTTCAATAAAAGCAACAGCAGTGGCTGTGAGAGTGATGGGACTGGCTGGAGAGATGCTCCCTGGGGCCCCCAAATGCCAGCCTGGGTCAGGAGCCTGCGGTCTAGGAAACAGAACTGGCAGAGTCTCCTGGCGCATTTGGCTGGGACAATCCTGGGTTTCTGACTTCGAGGTCTGAGTGACCTGGGACACTGCCCACAGAGCTGGCGCACACAAGAGGAGCATGTTGGAAAAGATGTGGAAGGCGGCAAGTTCTGATTATTTTTATATCAGTTTGAGGTACCAAAGTACATCGGATGGATGTTAACATTTGGACTTTGACGTGGTAGTTACAAGAATAGTGGAGAATGAGATTGGTAGCCAGTGTGTAAAGTGAAAGGGGCCAGGTGAGGTGGAAGGATTGAGCAGAAAGGAGAGAGGTCATGAGGAGAGTAGATGAGGCCAGAGAAATGGGACACCATCCAGGCAACAGAGGAAGCCAAGGGGAGTTAGGTAGAAAAGAGGACACAGCAATGTCAAATACTGCAGCGAAGTCCAATGGAAAAACTGATCCATGTGCCTAAAGACATAGAACTTCCCTCACCTAACACATAATGAATGAGCAAAAACACATGAACAGTAAGACATCACCAGGAGTAACTGATGAGCAATGAAAGGGGAAGGTTGTAAGTGTTTCCCAAGGACCAGATGTGGCCCACAGGAGAGGCAGAGCTGGCCCTCTGGGCTCTGTCAAGTCCCATCCTAGAGGGCCACCTGGCGGTGAGGTAATCAGCAGTGAGAGCTGGGAGATCTGCCAAATGCCTAGGAGCTGCAGGAGCTCTGGGCAGCCAGCCAAGGAGATGTTTGCTGATATTGAGGAACTGTGATCAACACCTCAGCTAGGGGACGGGGGTCCCCTGAAGAACATCTTCAAGGTTCCCTTTGCTGGATATCAGGAGATCAGAACGGCATCAGTTAGGTAAGAACCTTTCTGCCCCTTCTATCTCCTCCCTCTGCACCCCCCATCCTGGAACCAGAGGCACCTGGGTGAGTGAAGGAAGAGGAAAAGAAACACCAGGTAGAGAGGATGCTCTTTCTGTTCCTGGTGGGAAAGAGAAGGAAATCCAGTGTTCATGGAAACGGGCCTTCCGATTACTAAAATAAGATGGTTTGTATAAACAGAAGGAACCAGAGAACTTATTGTCCAAGCTTTATCCTAAAAGTCGATGACATCTGCCACAGACCTCATCCCAGGGGGAAGGAAAGAGCTGGCCCCACAGAGAGAGTGTTAAGAGGCTTCCAGGAAAGGAATAGAGCTGTGTTTTGACTTTATCCCGTGAGTCTTGCCTACTCAACAAGAATGACGGCCAAGATGAACTTCCTGCAGCCGAGTTCCAGGCTCCATGTGTCTGAGCCACACTTGGTTTTCTCACCCTCGTCTCCTATTTCACCCCAGATACACCCCTATTCCAACCACAAAGATCCACTGGTCAAGCCTTTGGAAAGCAAGGAAGGAATTTTCTCAGAGGCAAACCTTTCTACTCTAAGGATCTGGAGTTAACCCAGTAGGTCTGAACTAGTCAGGAGCCTCAAACTCAACTTCTTTAGGTCGTGTTTATTTACTGTGTATATCAAGGAATGTCCACTCCCTGATTGGGGAAAAAAATCACAGAGCCCAGTAAATAGTGCATTATAGCCAGAGACATTGAGAAAAAGAGCTAAGCTCAGCCTAGCCAGTGTGGCTCTTGGATTCAGCATCAACCCATAAACCAAGAGGTCACCAATTCGATTCCCAGTCAGGGCACATGCCAGGTTGCAAACTATGTCTCCAGTAGGGGGCGTGCAGGAGGCAACTACCTAACTGATGATTCTCATTATTGATGTTTTTATCTCTCTCTCTCCCTCTCTCTCTAAAATCATGAAAACATATTTTAAAAAGTTGTTTGTTTTTTTAAAATATATTTTATTGATTTTTTACAGAGAGGAAGGGAGAGGGACAGAGAGTTAGAAACATTGATGAGAGAGAAACATCGATCAGCCGCCTCCTGCACACCCCCTACTGGGGATGTGCCTGCAACCAAGGTACATGCCCTTGACCAGAATCAAACCTGGAACCTTTCAGTCCGCAGGCCGACACTCTATCCACTGAGCCAGGCCGATCAGGGCTAAAATTTTGTTTTTTAAAGCGCTAATCCCAGGCCAGGTGGCTCAGTTGATTGAAGTATCATCAGTTGGTTGGAGCACCAAAGGTTGTGGGTTCAAACCTGGTCGGGGGCATACAGGAGGCAACTCATAAATGTTTTCTCTCACATCAATGTCTCTCTCTCTCTCTCTCTCTCTCTCTCTCTCTCCCTCTCAAAAAAAAAATCAATTTTAAAAGACATATCCTTGGGTGAGAATTTAAGAGAGAGAGAGAAAGAATAATCCTTGGACTTGGGCCAGGCATATAGGGTAGCAAAAAGAGGTTTCAGAATCTCATATTTTTTTAAAAAATAGAGAGGAAAGGGGAATCAAAATGACTGTGGTCAAGCCAGGGAGGCTGTCCTAGAAAGGGGGAGAAGGGGCAAGTACAAAGGAGTTAAAACTAAGGAGGCTGGGGGAGCAAAAAGACACCACAGGTAAATGGAGCTTTTCTGTTGCCAGCAATACTGAGGCTCCCCCTCCTTAGAGCTCAGTGGTCTTCACCACACCCTGAGTTCACTGGCACAAATTTTGAGGAACCCAGGGAGAGGACAGGACAACAAAGGGAGTGATTAATCACAGTCCGTCCTCCTGTTCAAGGGTTTGAGGTGAGTTGGAGGCTCAGCAGTCACACAACAATCACTACTTGATGATGCGGTGCTGAGGTCACAAGTGGGACTCCCCTCCCCCTCCCCCGGATTCCTCATTGCTGAGCAGAGGAACCAGAGGGAAAAGCCACCTTCCCAAGCACGGCCATACCATCTACCTCACTCGACTACTTGTCAAGTTCAGTACCAACACAAAGGGTGAGTTGCATGTACAACTGGAAACGCCTCCCTCATTTCTCCTCTCCTGAGAGTGACCTACAGCATCCCAGGCAGGAAACAAGGTTGAAATAGTGGCGGTACCCAGGTACACGTTTCCTCTCACTTTCAGTAACAAGTACAGGGATACACATCATTTGAGAGAGAGAATCTTAACAATTTTTTTTTTTTAGTTCAATTTCATGATCTTTATCTCTGGAGAACAACACTGATTCGAAGACTAAATTAGATAAAGTTGTACTTTTATATTGTTAAGTCAGAGGGTGCCAATTAAATCCAACTTGAAAGTCTTCTCAGAAACTGAAAACCCCTGTTGTATCTAGAAGTCAACATGTCCGTGGAGGAAGACCCAGCTCAAGGCAAAACTCAACAAGGGGAAAAGGAAACCTCCTCACTGTTGTATTTTATGGTCCTAACATTTATGTTTCCAGAGAAATTAGAACTTTCCACTTCATTACATCCTCTCTTGATTTCCTCTCTTACCCAAATCACTGTAGGAGGGGTTCCTAGAGTGGTCCTGCCATGGTAGGAATGCAACCATCTTCCCGTGCCAGCTCTTGAGTGAAAAAAAATCAATTCTCAAGGTTTGGAGGACTTAAGCTGGACCCAGGATTGAGAGAAGTTCCTGAGTCCAGAAGCCCACTAACTAATATAGCCTCTCATTCCTCCTCCAGAGGGATGAGGAGTGGCCTTATGGGAGCCTCTCAGCAATTTGATCAAACTTAGGGGCTCTTTGGATGTTTTTAAATTAATTGATCTCAAATTAATATTTTAAAATGCATAATATTACAGGAGATACTGAGTATATTGATAAGTACATGGCTAAACACAGTTCTTATGATTTGAGGGGGGGGGGGAGGTGGTGGTTCCCAGGACCCTATGTTAAGAACTCCTAGTAGGGGCTGTGAAATGGGGACAAAAGTGAAATGAAAGCAAAGAATGGAGAGATCAAGACACGTGGTCAGCAACCTACCCAAACAACTAGAGGTGGTTTTGAGAGAGTTTGGTCTAGAGCCTGAACACGTCTGGGAAACCTTTCTCAGGAACAGGATGATGGGCAGGAGGTAGGGGAAGGCGGTGCTGGTGCCCTCTCACTGTGCAGCGTGGCCTCCCCCACACGGTCTGTCACGTGTTTCTTTGCAGGGCCCGGAAAATCCAGAAAGAATGTCGAGTGATGATAAAAATAAGCCGAGCGATCCCAAGAATGAGCCCAAGAACTGTGACCCGAAGTGTGAACAAAAGTTGGAGACCAAATGCCAGCCCAGCTGTTTAAAGAAGCTGCTGCAACGGTGCTCTGAGAAGTGCCCAAGGGAAAAGTGCCCACCTCCGCCCAAGTGCCCCCCATGCCCCCCGCCATGTCCCAAGCCATGCCCCCCGCCGTGTCCCAAGCCATGCCCATGCCCACCGCCATGCCCTCCCAAACCGTGTTCCAAGCCCTGTCCTCCTAAATGCCCACCACCTTGCCCACCCCAGTGCCCTCCCCCCGAGTGAGGCACCAAGGGCGTCACCCAGCCCCGTACCGCCATCATCTCCACATGCTCACCACCTTGGGGCTGAGAACTGAAACCATGAACTGACAAGTAAACGTGTCCCTCTGCTGTGCAAGACTTGCTTCTCCTGGGGTGTTGTTGTTTTTTTTTGTGGGGTATTTTGGGGCAGTTTTCGATTTATCTGTTGTTTTCCAGCACTAAACCACCAAGAAGCTATCCCTGAGGAGTGAGGCCAAGACCCCGGCACGCCACGATCAACGACCTTTGAAGATGGTGTCTCCCCTGGCCCCACCTGCTGCATAGAGAGAGATGGCATCTTCTGAGGGTACACCCAGGGTACACCTCCCTGTAAGAGCACACGGCCTGAGAGCCATAAAGATGGCGGTTAAAGTGACTAACCCCAGGGACCAAGTGGGCATGAGGGAGGAAGAGGGCATGAGGGTAAAAGAGGAGAGGGATATTAGGAAAAGAATCCTACCTGTTGCTTTGAGACCCATCGCCTGACACTTGGACAGAGCACTCTGACACCAGGCTGCATGGATTTAAACCCCAGCTCTGCTAACTACTTTGTGACCGTAAGCAAGTTGCTTAATTTCTCTGAGCCTTAGTTTCCTCCTCTCTGTAGAAGGAATGATGGTGCTAATAGTGCTGGTGATACAGGGATGTTGTGTGGCTTAAGGGGTTAAAGGCCAAGTGCCTGGCTTACTGGAATATAGCAAGTGCTTAGTTAGGGGAGCACAATGCACCTGCCCACATGTGACACATCACACCTGAACTTGATTGCACCGCTGGACTTAATTGCCCTTCACCTGCTCTTCACCTGCCTCCAAGTCTCCTGTTGCAATAGTTAGGTTCTAACTTACACCTGTAAGCATGGCTAGGCGTTCATGTAAAAAATGAAACGAGGTGTTGTAGATGGCTGGCTTTGATCCTGAACCACAATTATGTAACAGATTGCCATTGACAAGAGTTCCAGTGAATGGTAAAGTGGGATCTCCATTTTTGCAGCCTTCTGTGAATCTATAAAATTTCAAAAGAGAAACTTAAGTACAAAAGAATTGAAAAGAATAAACCTGGGAGGACCGCTATTAGAAGCGACCAGGAAAAACATTCTCAGCTGATATGTTAGTGGGGATTATTTACAGGTAGCTAAAGAGAGTGCACATCAAACAGCTTCATTCATAAAAGGGAATTTATCATTTCAAGTGCCTGGAGAGGATATTGGGATGGGGCGGGGAGGCAGAGAATGAAAGACAGAACTGTAGGAACCAGGACTTCAGGAGCTTGGACACACTGCCACCCTTTCAGCCTCCCTCATCTTTCTCTCCATCCATCTCTACTCCTTTTCTGGGGGGAGGGTCTTCCCCCCCACCCCATCCCAGGGCCCCTCCATGTGGGAAGGTCCTTGGCCCAGTGCAGACCCAGCGTATTGATGGATTGGGCATGAGGAGCTCCTGTTATTTCCAGGAAAAAAAAGTGATTGCTAGGAGGGCCTGAGCCACCGCTCTGACCAAGTGTGATTACCACACTATCACAGTCCACAGTACTCAAGTGGGAGGAGGGTTTGGATTCTCTGCTGTCACAGTAAGAGGTAATGGGGGGCCAAATGTGGGGTGGCTCCCTGTGGAGTGGTGGCACATACACAGCTTTCCTTCCTTCTGAGTCTAGAAGGTCGTTCAGGACAACAAAAGGTGCAGAGTACAGAGTCCAAACAGGGCCCAAGAAAAGGCACCTGCGGTCCCCACCAGACCATGGTCACTGCAGAAGCAGACTTTTAGGACAAAAGAGCTGGCAAGGCCTTTAGGGTAACCCCCTCACTTTTCAGATGTGAAAACGGCTAGTTACTTTCTCAGGCAGGAAGAGGCCTTGGGGTCTTGGTCTCCTGGCAAGAATGGGAGCCTGGCACCCACACTCCATGGCAGGCAGAGAGTGCCTCCTGGACCAGGGAGACCTCTGGGAGCCTAGTTTAGGACAGTAGAGGGCCTGTGGCCAACTGTTGATGACAGGATGAAAATTCTTCTGCCCTCATCATCTCTCACAAAGGAGGAGGGAGGGCCTGGTCGCTGTGGTTCAGTTGGTTGAGTGTCCTCACATGCCCTGAGAGGTGGCTGGTTTGATTCCCAGTCAGGGTACATGCCCGGGTTGCAGACTACATCCCCAGTAGGGGGCGTGCAGGAGGCAGCCAATGGATGTTTCTCTCCCCCCCTTCCTTCCTCTCTCTCTAAAATCAACAAAACATTTTTTTTAAAAAGAAGGAAGAGAGGGAGGAAAGACATAGAACAGTGTGATGTCCTCCTTCATCTATTGAAAGATCGCTTTTAAGTAACAAAGCCACAGTCCCAGTGCTAAAGGGTATTGGTGAGAGTGCAAATAGACAAAAAATCCTTTTAGGAAAGAATTTGAGGAACGTGGGAATAAGAAAGAAAAGGATAAAATGATTCAACTTTTCGGCCCAATTGTCCCATGTCTTGACATCTATGAAAAGAAATCAAATTCTGAATGGGTGGGGGGAGGTTATAGAAAGCTGATTATGACAGTGTGACAGAAGAACGTAAATATCTAACAGGGATCTGATTAAATTTGGACTTGATTACTTGATAGAATATTACATGATCATTAAAATGTATAGTGTAAAGCAACTGTTTAACCAAATACTTCTAAAAATAACAATAATACTAGAAAAAATGTGTCAACATTCTAGTTATTTTAGAACAATGGGATTATAGGTAACCAGTGGAATATGTTTATTTTTTCCTCGGTCTCTGGATTTCCATTAATAGGTTATTTTGTAAAATTAAAAAAATAATATAGTTATGTATACTTGAGAAACGCCCCCAAAGTTCTTTCATTTGCTCAAAGAACAAAAAAAGGGGTGGGGTAAGGAGGAAGAGTGTCTTCTCACACCTGATGCCCTCGCCTGGGGTGCCTCCCGTGGAGATGCGGGAGCTCACTCACTCCCAGGCCTCCCAGTGGCTCCATGGCAGTGTCAGGCAGGGGCTGGTGCCCTCGCCAGTGGCTCTGAGGACTCCTGACACAGACTGGGTGGCAGCCAGCCCTGAGAACATGAAACTATCCATTTGCCAATGTATTTTCTTTTCTCCCATGTAAATGAAACCACAGATACACATCTCTTAATGGCTACTTTCCCAGCAGAAAGCTGGATCAAAGGCAATTCTGGGGAAGATGGCTAGGATGTGATGAGTGTGCCATCTCCTGCAGAATGCCATAATTACTCCCAGCCCCAGCGGCAGTCCCCGTCCAGCTCCTGCCCCAAGTGGAAGCCGGTTGTATAAGGAAGTGTGCAGGGCTGAGGAGTGGCAGCTGGGAACCTGCAGTGCCAGGCTTGAGGGCTCACGGGTAATGTGATGGGTGGCACCAAGCCCTCTCCTCTCATGGAAAAGCTGTTCTGAGGTCATTAGGGGGCTGATGAGAGGGGACTCCACCTCTGTCTCCTTGCATTGTGCTTTCTTGAGGATTGCAAAAGGACTCCTAAGTCCCCCCACGCCAGGCCAGCTGGGCAGCTGGCTGTGAGGTGGGCCAGTGCTATGGAAAGGCTGCCCAGAACCACACCGATGTCTCAGGAAACCAGGAGCTGGACAGGTCGTTTTCGTACATCCCCCACTCCCACATGCAAATGACAACTGGACAGCTGTCAGGAAGGAACCAGTGACCAGTCCTGTCTTGTTTTCCGGTCCTGCTTCCACATGGCCAGATCGAGCTACACAGCTGGTTACATCGGACTGCGAGCTCTTGGATAACAAAGGCTGCCTAGTGGCGGGCATTCAATAATAAACGAGCGGATGCTCAGCGGCTTCGGAGGCACGTTTCCAAGAGCCACGTCCACTTTGCTCCTTACCCTCACCAC
>PVJC01047678.1:0-12832 GCA_004026665.1 Murina feae
TCTCTCCGCCCTGCCACTGCATTGGTGAGTGTGTGTGGGACTGAGCTCGAGCTAGCTCGAATAAAGGCTCTTTGCTTTTGCATTGGATTCGGCTCCCTGGTGGTCTTTGGGGATCACGAAATCTGGGCATAACATTTGCATTTCTATAAATGTATTTATGAAAGTAACCACTGATGCAAATTAAGATTCAGCTATAAACATGTTCATTACAGTGTTTATTAAGGCAAATAATTTGAAAATGGCCAAAATGTCCAAAAAGAAGGCAATGGTAGATAAATTATCATGCATCAATTGACAGTCCATTATGCAACTACTATGATTATCAAGATGAAGACAAAGGTACTGTGACATTAAAATATGTAGGATATATTATTCAATTAAAAAGAAGAGTAGCAAATGAAATATGTGCAGTATGAATGACATTCATTTTCTTTCTAAAAAAATATATATGTAGCTAGGATATATCCTTATGAAAAAGAGGACAATCATTTTTTTGTTGTTGTTGTAACTTTTTAAAATTATTTATTTTTAGATAAAGGGAGGGAGGAAAGAGAGGGAGAGAAAAAAACACATCAATTTGTTGTTCGCTCATTGATGTATTCACTAATTGTTTCTTGTATGTGCCCTGTCCAGGATTAAACCTGCAACCTTAGCATATTGGATGGTGCTTTAGCCAAGGGAGATACCCAGCCAGGATCAGGACAACCATTTCTTAAAAATAAGCACTAATGTTACAATTTTTGGTTTGCCAAAAAATGCCTCATCACTTTCTTCTTCTAAGACATGGAGGTGAAAGGAAGGATCCACCTAAGAGGGAGGAGTATTTTGCCACTGGCATTGTTTGTAGTGATAATACAAAAGCAGACTGACTTTTAGGTTTGTTATAGTTCTTAAATTCTCTACAGATAAATGCTTCTCCTTGTTGTGTGCCTCCAGGACCACCCCCACCTTGCCTTTTCACTTGTTATCTCTTATTTACATTGGAATTTGCAGCCTCTGGCATATACAATGTACACAAAATGCCAGGCACGTGTACGTATGTATGCCAGTGTGAAGGTTAAGAACAGTAAAGATAACCCCTATCCATCACTTTGTAGTGAGATAGGACAACTGCAGAGCTCTAACGCCACCTACCACATGACCAGTGGAAGCATAAATCCTTGCCACTATCCAGCCAGCCCAGAGTCACTCTCCTGAAAGGATCCACATACTGACCAGGTTCCATATATACCTCCACATTCCCTTTATCTCTCTGCAGAAAAAGCAGCTGGTTTGTAAGACACTTGTCCACCGTTAGCATCCCACCTTCTACCTCAGAGCAATCGTGCCAAGGTGTGGAATGGAGACAGACCTTGTCTGATCTGCCTGGTTCCCCTTGGGATGGTCACTGGGTAAGTAACTTTAGTTGGAATGTGGGCTCAGTGGTAAAGGTCCATCATGTGTTCAACTGCATTATCAGAACCTGCTCTAGCCAGGCCCTGTGCTTGATGCCTAGACAAACAGAAATATAGACCAGGCCTCTGTCCTTCCATTTAGTAGGAAGACAGACAAGGAAACCAGTGATTAAAACACAGAGTGCTCACTGCTGCAGGAGAGGAGGCCCAGGAGATTATGAGAATGTATGAGAGTGGGGCATTAAGTTAAGAATGTAGGCCTTGGGGCAGCCAGATCTCAGACTGAATCATTGGTCCTGGAACCTCTGGCCAATATCTAAGCCTCTTAGCTTCTGTCCCTCCAAGGGTTTGTTAACATCTGATTCCCGGGTTTGCTGTGGATCAAATGAGAGACACTAGTGATGCGTTTCCTCTTGTGCCTAGTGCAGAGGAGGGCACTGAGCTGTTGCCTCTACAAAGCAGACAGCTGGCATCAGGGCAAGCTTCCCCAGAGGACTGGACCCCGAAGAGAGATACTGTGAGGAGGAGTGAAGGTAAGCTGGCAGCAATGGAGAGCATGTGGATTCTAGGAAGAGGGTCAGCCAGCATGCAGTGTGTTCCTAGAGTCTGTTCTGGAAGTTCATGTTAAACGACTCATGCTCATAGGGCTTGACCTGGAGTAACATGAGGCTACAGCAGAATTCAACCCCAGTGATCTCCCATGGCCTGATAATAAAACCCAAACCCTCTTGCCTTGGCACCTTAGACCCCATGTGATCTGACCTCTGTCCGTCTCTCTGTTATCTTCTACATCCTCCCCTTCTTCCACACAGGCCTCAGAGCTCTGTAATCCATGCATCCAGAAAGCTCTTCTACTTTCCAGCAGGTTCCCCCTTAAATGTCACCTCTTAAGACTACTTATCTGGGGTGGGAACACCCAAGGAGAGGTCAATGGGGAGAAAAGGAGACATATGGAATACTTTAAACAATAAAGAATATTTTTAAAAAGGTCCTTGTCTGATCACATTTGCTAGATCACCCTGTTAGTTGCTTTCATTGCATCCTATTGGTTCTAGTTAGACATACCAAAATTCCTAATGATATGCTAATTTGTTTGTTAGTCTCACCCAGTAAGATTCATGAAGGTAGGGATCATGTCTTTTTATTCACCATTGTATCCCCAGCCCCTAATACTAAGCCTTGAACATTGTAGATGCAAAATAAGTCTTTGTTATTGAATAAATGCATGCATGAGCAATGTCAACAACAAGGAGTCAAAGACTTAGTCTTGCTATAAAAGCCATCACACTGCCCATGTATGCACTTTTATCATGGAATTGGGACCAAGCAATAGTACTTTAATTACAATAGCTAACGAGAAAAGAGGCAGATCTCATCTCAAGTGTTAACTGAAGATGAAATATCAAAGCCCTGTAAGAAGCAAGCCTATTTTCTGATATACATATTAAGAGAAATAAATTTGCCTCTGAGCAAATGGTTGCATCCCACAAATTTGGGTAGGTTGTATTGTCATTATCACTCAGAAATATATTTAAATTTCCCTTGTGATTTTTTTCTTTTACCCATTAATATTTTTTTAAAAGTGTGATGTTTAATTTCCAAGATGGCTAAAAGATATGTACGTATCCTAGATATCTTACTATTGATTTATAACAAAAATAGAGAGCATGCTTTCTTTAATTTCAATCCATCTGGGTCTCTCTACAAGCAGAAGAAATATCGGTGATTCCTAGTGTTCTGAAAACCCAGAACCAAAAACAAAACAAAACAAAAAACCCCAAAAAACACCCCCCCAAAAAAACACACACACACAAAAAACACAGAGTGCTTTAGACATTTTTTTCTTGTAAGGTTAAGTGCTTTTAAAAATACTCATTCTTTTCCTCAGCATTTGTTCCAGATGGTTCTTGGAGATTGGAAGGAGCTGTGAACACAGTGGGAACAGGTGTCAGACTTTGGTGGTATTGATAAAGTTGCCAAAGGACCAAGTCACAAGGTATGCTGAAGATCCCAGGGAATCTGCTTGTCTTTGGAAATGGTTAGGGAACATAGCAAACATTCAGATCATAGGGAATGATCAAAAGCAAACCATTTTGTTCACCAGTGGGCTAAAGACACCTCTTTGGTAGTAAAGAAAGAGGCATGTGGGAGGATGTGGCCAGCTGAAGGAGAGGTGGCACCCATCCCTGGAGCAGAGGGGCCCATCCCAGGGCCTTGAGAGCCAGAGAAGCTCTTACAGAGATAGTCACAAATATGTGGTGGGCCCTGAGACCAAGGCCAGCCAGGACTGGGCCAGCCCCTCCAAGTGAGAGCCTCCCTGTCCTAACTGTTCCCTTGCCTTCCTCCTTACACCCTTCATCACTGGAGTCATCCAAGTCTGTTTTTCTTATGGGGAGAAGACTGCTTACCTTCCATGACAGAGGTGGGGAACCTTTTTACTGCCATTGGGTATTTATAACATTATTTGTGGGCCATACACAATTATCAGCTTAAAAATTAGCCTGCTGCCCCGGCTGGTTTGGCTCACCGGATAGAGTGATGGCTCATGAATTGAAGGGTCCCAAGTTTGATTCCGGTCAAGGGCACATACCTGGGTTCCAGGCTTGATCCCCAGCCCCCAGTCAGGCGCATGTGGGAGGCAACTAATCAATGTGTTTCTCTAACATAGATGTTTCTCTGTTTCTCTCCCTCCCTTCCACTATCTCTAAGAATCAATGGAAAAATATCCTCGGACAAGGATTAACAACAACAACAACAACAACAACAACAACAACAAAATTAGCCTAGTATCTTTGATAAACATTTAATTAACTCACCCCTAATGTGTTGGCAGGTCCAGACCAAATGATTTTTCAGACCTTATATGGCCAGTGGGCTGGGTGTTCCCTACCCCTGATCTAAGAGTAAGCCATAAAGTCACAGGGCATGCTTAAAATTTATCTATCATTCCCTAAGTAACTTTTATAGGAGACAAAAATTAATGTGCATTTGAATTATAGCCTATTTATTATGTCTAGTTTCCATCCTCATTTCATTTTGGCTTCTTCCTGTTCCAAACTGGACTTTTGTTATCTGGCAAAGTTCTTACGTTTTTCTTCTTGAATCTATTGTCCTTTTTGTCATCTCTTTTGCCAAATCCCTTACTGACAGCACGGTAGGCCTACACCTGCATAGTATTACCCTCTATTTTGCACATCTCTGAGATCGAGGGCAGAGGATGCTGTAGGCAGGGTCCTGGGTAAGCTGGAGACTCTGGACCCTCATCTCATTCCTGTCTGTTAACCTGACCACACGGCCCTCAAGGACTCTGTTCTTTTTATATTAAATGCAAATGGATGTGTGGTCTCCTCCCCTGGCTGGTGCCAGCCAGTCTGTTCCCCAGCCAGTCAGTTGCCCTGTTTCCATTCCAGTAAGAATTATGACACTTCTTCTCTTGTCCCTCTCTCTTCTCTTCGCATTCTTCAGTTTTTACCTCATTTGTCCTTAAGGGCATGGGCTGCAGTTCCCAAATACACTATTTTCTAGAAATGGTGGAAGAAATTGGAATACTCCTGCTCTCCCCCAATGGTTCTCAGTGAGGGTGATTTTGTTCCCCAGAGGACATTGACTTTGTCTGGAGATGGTTTTGGTTGCCAAGACGTGGGAGGCTGGTGCTACTGTAAGGTGACCAGATGTCCCGTTTTGGCAGGACAGTCCCAATTTTTAACAATTTGTCCCGTGTCCTGCGGCATTTTAAAAAAGTCCCGTTTACTCTCTGTAATATTTTAAGTAATAATAAAAAAAAAAGAAAAAGAAAGACCGCCCTCCCCACCCCCAGTCAATGGTGTACTGCTTTAAATCTGGTCACCTTATGCTACTGGCATCTAAGGGATAGAAGCCAGAGATGCTAGTGAACATCCTATAATGCACAGAACTTCCTGCACAACAAAGAGAAATTCAGTCCCAAATGTCACAAGTGCCAAAGTTGAGAACCCCTGTGACAATACGCTCCATGAGGACAGATATCTGTGTCTGTCTTATTTTGTGATTTGATGCTCTTAACCATGTTTGTGTCCAGGACATCCTGGAAACTGTCTGTCAGGAGTCTGGATTCTAAGTTAGGAAGGGAAGAGGAGGGAGATTTGGAAGGTAGCTACCAATCCCAAGTACCTTCAAGAGGAACTGCCACATGGTAAATCCCAGATGGCCGCCCAAGGCTCTCTTCCTCATGGGAGAAGGATGCATTGAGTCCTGCTACCTCAAAGGTCAGCTCTTCTGAAATGCCATGAGCCACTGACATGTTGACCAGTAGATCCTGTCCAAGCTCCAAGTGGTCAGAAGCCTGAGGGCCTGCGGCCCTGGCAGAGATTTCATGAAATGGACCATGATGTTTATGGAGAGTGCATAGGTGATGGTGTTGCTGGTAGCTCAGATCTCCAGGTGGTGCATCCCTGAGCCCATCCCCTGCTGGGCTGCTCTGTCCAGGATGAGGTTGTAGGGGAGCAGGGCCCACTGTGTGTTGGATTTAGCCAGGGTTGTGTTATCTGAAAGCACAGTGTAAGTCACCTCAATTTCTAGGTGGGGCAAGAAACATTAAGGAATGTGATAGCAACCATGTAGTTGATTATAGTGAGATAATTCAAACTCAGGCTCTGAAGTGAGATTCTGGGAATCGACAGGGATATGGATATAGCTATAAGGATGTAAGTAAGGATATACCCTGCCCCTGAATATTAACAGTGATTATCTCTGGGTATTGGATTCATGAGTTTTGGGTCCCCTCTGCTCATTTGTATATTCTAATTTATTTATACTATGCATGTGTTACCTAAAAACTTAAAAGTTTGTAATAAAAGTATTAGATTATTTGTTGCCATATTTTTGTAGGGAGGAAGGCTAAGAAGGGAAGGCTCAGGGTATAGCTGATGTATATACATGAGGATTAGCCTCAAGTCTTGTTTCAGGCAGGAGCAGGTGAAGCCATTTCCTTCTACTCCCACAGATAACTGCCAAAAACCCTGTCCACAGGAGAACTCAGCCTGTTGACATCGCGATGGTGCTCCCTTACAGGTTGGGACTGGCTGTCTTTACTGAATGCTAAATATTGTGGTTGACTCTTAAAATATGATATCAACCAACAAATTAGGATTCTTTCCTAAAGAAATTAGGCTAGTGTGTTTCTTGTTTGAGTGATGATGATGATAATGATAAAGATGATGATGATGATGATGATGACGACGATGATAATGATGTAAGCCCTCAAGAGTAGGAATCCTGACTTTCAGGTTTACTGCTGCCTTTCCCATACCTGGTATGCTCTCAATTGTATTTGTAGAATAAATAAATACATGAAGGATTATTTTAAGCTTCTCCAGTTGTACACAGCTACCATCTTTAGCCAACAAACACACCACACAGAAAGGAGTCCCAATTACTATATGTAAAGCCTGGTTAGAGTTCCTGTAAGTCACTGCTCTGAATGAGGCTTCATGTAGTGTGAGGTCATGTGAGGTCATGCTATCACCTCTACAGCTCTGTGCTGCACAGTTTACTTTAATAGGCCTCTCTCTAGATCTCAAATTGGACCTGTGACTTGAGGAAAGATGCTGGCTTGGGTGAGGATGGATCTTAGTTGGGAAGGTCTCTACTGAGAGAAGGGGTGGTATTCAAAATACTTAACACTGAAACTGCATGGGTACGAACCAATTTGAATGGGTATTCTGATAAATCAGAATGGATACTGTGACCAATCAGAATGGGTACTGTGACCAATCAGAATAGATTAGATGTTGTTACCAATCACAATGAACACTGTGACCAATCAGAATGGATGCTGTGACCAATCAAACTGGACATTGCGACCAATGAGAAATGTTGCTATGACCAATCAAAATGGACATTGTGACCAATGAGAAATGTTGCTATGACCAATCAGAATGGACACTTTTACTAATCAGAATGGACATGATTAGATTGGCCTCTGTGACCAATCAGAAAAGAAACTGTGACCAATGAGAATGGACACCAGTCACAACAGCTGCTATGGCTGTAGCAGTGTGTGCAGCCAAATATGAGCCCTGACTTGGAGCAACATAATTGGACCAAATTGGTCAATGCCGGCTGCATTGAGATGGGCTCGGGCCCAGCTGGTAGCACTTCCAGTCCTATTTAAATACCCTCAGCAAGGAGTGTCTTATAAGTTTAATTCTTGAGACAGGACTATGGGCATACAAAGAACCACCTTCAGAAAGCTGGAAGCTCTCACTAGCTTAATAGCCTGAGACTTTGAATCTTTGATTCTGAACCTTTCCTCCATTTCTTCATCTGTAAAATGGAGATAATAATAGTATACTGGGTGGGCCAGTATATGTAAAATACTTAGATCAGTTCCTGGCACACATGAGGTGCTAAACAAATGAATAATTAAATAACTAACTGATAAGCGATTGCTGTTAGTATTTATGAAAGCCTGGGAGTTGGATGAATAAATTTGGGGGATATCAAGATTGCCTTGACCTTGACCTTGACCATTTCTGCAGACTCACCTTCATCGAGCTCCACGTGAATCCACATAGGGTCCCCAAAGACAACCTAGCAGAGAGGGCTGGCTCCTGATTTGGACAGGCCAGAGCACCCAGTCACACTGGGTCTCTTCATGTTGTATCAAATTGTCACTTGCTTCTGAGCAGTCACATGCCACTCATTAGTTGTGCAATCAGCAAACACAATGAATTCCCCATAGGATGTGAATTGATGGATCACTTTGCTGGACCAACTGCTGGAAACAGAGACATCACCAGTGTTGGGAATATGCGAACACGTGTGTTCACACATGCGTGCACAACTGCAGTCACCCACCCCACACCTTTTCTGCACTGCAAAGAAAAACAAGCGAAGAGAAAGATGCTACACAACCAAGCTCTCCAGGCTTGCGAAGGTGAGAATGAGACTTCCTGGAGCAAGTGAGAGTGGAAGAAATAGCACTGACCAACCAGGGAGTTGAATATTTGGCTACAAGTTAGCTTTCTACCATTTATTCCTTCTGTGGCTCACATAAATCTCCTATGTGAGTCTTCTTGCTTCATCCGTGAAACACTATGCCCTAGCCTACCTTTCTGAGCCTTCTTTCCCCCATCTTTGCCATGGGGTCAGATTCCAAACATATCAAAATTATGGGTTGGTTTTGCTTCTCGTTTTCCCAAGGGGACTAATTAAAAATCTCAAAGATCGTCTGCAAAGATGCACATGACCTCCTCTCCTGACCTTCTCCCATCTTCTGTCACACTCCCCTAGCTACCTATATATGTTCACTGAGACCTCCTTTTCAGTCTCTAGAACATGCCACCTCTTGTTCATCTCTAGGCCTGTAAGTGCACTGGTCTTTGCTCACACTCCTGTTCCTCCGTTGGTTCTTAGCTTAAACATCACTTCCTCAGGGCAGCCTTCCTTCGGTTCCTTTTACTGCTGTAGCTTTGCTGCTTTTCCTAAGTGACATCATGCCTTGTGTGCTTACTTATTCACTGTCATTCTTCCTTGCCAGGCTGTTAGCACGTGTCTGTCTAGCTCTCTCTTATATATCTGGCACCTAGCACAGAGCCTAGCACATAGTGCTTGAGAAATCCTTGACAAATGAGCATATTTGTGAAAAAGCTTAGAAAACAGTAACCTGATTCTTGGTGCCAGGCAAAATGGAGTAAGCCTACCTAACCTATTACCTCCATTGATCACAACTAAATCCCTGGACAGAACTAAAAAAGAAACTACCTGAGGACTCAAAAAGTAAACCTCCCTCCCTCCCCCCAAAAAAACACACACACAAACAAACAAACAAAACAAGCAAATAGCAGGCAGATTGCCGTTTCTCCCATGAAGAAGGGAGTTTCCTGTTTTGTGTCTTTTTAAAAAATCTCCTTTATCTCTTGACTTTGTCCCCAGAGTAAGTAGCCTGAGTCATGGAACTGCACAGTGAGTGAATAAAACAACCCCCCCCCAAAAAAATTCCCTCTGTTCAGCCAGAGAACCAAGAAAAGGGATCCAGTCAGTGAGCCTGAGAATACAGAGGAAATACCTGTTTTTGTTTTGTGCTGTCTCTCTTTCATTTGCTTATACTGTCCAATTGTTAAGAACACCAAAATCTGTGTCATTTTATTTATGTCGCTCACAAATTACCAGCCAGCTTGGTGGATGAGGCCACCTGACCAAATTGGGCAGTGTGACAGAACAGAAAGCGTAGGGAACTGGAAATGAGATCTTCTAGGGCTCCTAGGGTTACCTGTAAAACCTAATGACTCAGGTAAGCTCTCAGCCTTAGTGCCCTTGTCCAGAAAATGAGGTGAGAGCTATCCCTGGCTGGGTTGCAAAGTTCAAATGAGGCCATGGCTGAATAAGTATCTGGCATGTAATAGTCTCACATATTGTAACTTTTTGTAAAACAGGATGACTGTTTATGCACTTAGCCTATTAAATAAAATTAGTATATACTTTCATGTAATATTAATATAATAGTAACAATTGCCTTCTTTTTATTTTTATTTATTTTTTAAAATACATATATATTTTAATGATTTTTTACAGAGAGGAAAGGAGAGGGATAGAGAGTTGGAAATATCAATGAGAGAGAAACATTGATCAGCTGCCTCCTGCACGCTCCCCACTGGGGATGTGCCCGCAACCAAGGTACATGCCCTTGACCAGAATCAAACCTGGGACCTTTGAGTCTGCAGGTCGATGCTCTATCCACTGAGCCAAACCGGTCAGGGCAACAATTACCTTCTTTTTAGAATCAACTCTGTACCAGTTATTCTCCGTAGTCCCATTTACTCCTTGAAGTTACCCAGTGAGTATTAGCTGACACTGGCAATACTAATAATCACAGGGCTTATAACTCCACGGCCTAAAGATTCCTGTCTATCCTTTGTAGTGGATATGGTGGCGTGTCACCCAGATTCCATCCTTCAAGCCTGAGGCCTGCACCACCACCACCCCTGCCCAGCATCCTGGTATGATAGCGGCTGAGGGCTCACAGCTGAACCACCTCCAGGAACAAAGGGTGCTGCCTGTCCCAAGGTGACATCCCCTGCCCAAGGACATCCTGAATCCTGTAGCTGCGCAGTGTCATTGTGGCCTGTGCTGCTACTGCATCTCCCCCTGCCCCATCTTAGTATCCCCCAGGAAACCTGCACCCCAAATCAGAGCCTGTGTCCTGGTGCTTAACCTGCACATGCTCCTGAAAACAATGTCTTTATACTGGCAGGTATCAAGGCTCTTCATCACCAGACCCCTTTGCATTTTCCATCTTTCATTTTCCCCACATACCCCTGAACTCCCAGTGTAGTGAGGTGCTCACAGTTACCCTCCAAATCCATGACTTCCCTTGCCTCCTATTTCTGGTCCCCCACCAAGGACTTCGTCTCTACAGCCCTTTCTGACCAGGCTTTCACAGAGTTCTCTCTTTTGCGTCTCCCAACAGCCTGTGTACACCTCCGTCACACCAAGGCTTATCCTGGCTTGTGAATGATCCATTTCCAGGGACGTCCCCCTCTAGACCAGCCTGTGTGGCTCTGAATAGACTAAGAGTAACGTCAATCCCTAGATCTGTCAGTAGGTGGCGCTGAATTACCGAATGCTAGACTTGGACAAATTTCACCTTATGCAAATTGTTCTGTAAGGAACATAATTTCAGAAATGTAGAAAGTTTTCCATAACAGAGAAACAAAACAGCCTGCCATGCAAATGTGCACAAGTCATGGGGAGTGCAAGGCGAGAAGGAGCTTCTCAAGAGCAATTGTTTGACTTTCATTATACCTTTCCTGTTGGATTCTCCCCATTAGCTCATGTTATTTCTCCACGATGGAAATGGAGCCTCCGTTTTAAGCAGAAGTAGGAGTCTGTACAAACACATAAAAGAAAAACACAGTCATGTCTACACAAAAGATGTGACTTAAAATTCATGCCATTTTTCATTGTAAATTGAGATGTGAGGCTGCTAAGACTGATTAGAAAGTACCAGAAATATATTTCCCAATCTTAATAAAAATAATAGATGAAGGTGGGTGAATAGTTTCAAGGTCTAACAAGTCTTTAAAGAAGAAGAAATCTGAGTATTCAAGTGGGGTGATGGCAGAGGATATCACCATCTATTTCTTTTGAAAGAGAAAAAAAAATGACAGTTGCTTTCACTTAGAGCTAATGCGCAAGGAATTGCAAATGTAAAGCATCACTTATTGTTATTTGACTTAGATTACGAAAAATTTTAATCACACACAGAATTCAGAGAGTAGTATGACAAACACCCTTGGACTCACCATCCAGAGTTGACAGATATTTGCATTTTGTTCCACTTGCTCCAGTTTTTCACTACTGTTTGTTTATTGCTAGAAGGTCCTTATGTAACTGAAAGACTTAGCAGGGCTGCAAGCAGTGCATTTTGACTTATGCCAAATTCAAATTCTATAAAATGTGGGGGTTGGGATTATGTAACTTAGCATTTGTTGTTTTATTGATGAAATGGGAGCAAATGGAAAGAAACCTACAGAAAATACCATGGTATTTGTATTACTTAAACATTTTTTCCTTAAGCATCTTTATGTATAATTTCTCATTTTACCCCAATCAAGGCAGCCATCAATATAAATGTGACATAATCTTTCTTTATTGAAGTCTTCATTTCCAGTGCCATCACCTCTAATCTCAGAGTGGGCATTCCTTTTTATGCGCTATTTCTTTTTTAAAAAAAATATTTTTATTACATAAAGTATTACAAAGATTAGTACATATATCTCTTTTTCCTCCCTGCCCTTTCCCCCACCTCCCCTTCCCCCCAATGTTTTCTGTCCATTGGTTATGCTTTATGCGCTATTTCTGTGACCACCCTTAAAACAAAACAAAACAAAACTGATCCTGGATTCCTTCCTTTCTTTCATGTAGCTGAGGTCCGTTCAAGGCCAGACAGTCCTGGGATTCCACCACAGACAGTCACCTGTTACTATTTGACACAATGTTTGGATTACAGTAGTTGTCCAATAAATGTTTAGTGAAACAGTCTCCAGGTGATCTGTAGGGTCCACTTAGATTTGTGTATTTTTCATGTAAACATTTCCTTTTTTGCTGCTTTATTCATTGTAACTTTAGAGTAATGGAAAGAGCATAGACTTTATAGTAAAACCAATCTAATCCCCCTCCTGGCTGTGATATTACTATGGGATTTGGAGCTGTTTAACTTCATGCACTCTTATTTATCTTGTGGATAGCGCAAACATTTTTATATTTTATCCTATGGGTTTGGAAATATATATGGTAAGAAGGAGTGTGAATGGAAGGTTATACAGTGGGTATGCAATGAAGCAGGAATTCAAATTCAGATTTTTCTGGTTTTACAACCTGTGTTCTTTTTATACTGCCCATTTTTATTATTATCTTGATTTGTTCCTTTTTATGTCATATATATATATATATATATT
>PVJC01047679.1:0-12826 GCA_004026665.1 Murina feae
AATCAGAGCTGAGCTGAGGGGCGCAGCTTCACTTTCGCTGCTGCCGCAATGGAAAGGGCTGTTTACTCAGGTCCGTGAGTGGCGGCCGCCATGTTGGCTGGGCTAATTTGCATACAGCCGCTCTGATTGGCTGGTGGGCGTGGCTTACCCTGTCTCGGAGAAACGGTTAATTTTAATATTTCGCTTTTATTAGTTTAGAAGTTAACTAAAAATTAACAAATTAACATTAACAGTATATTAGAATAAAATCTCATGATCAAATAGTGTTAATCTCAGAATGGCTTAACAGCAGCAAATAAGCACATAACATATTACTAACAAAAAGAGAAAATTGGAGACATGAAAACAATTTAGAACCCATGAATTAGAATCCTTTGTTATAAAGAAAGTTATTAGGACAAACGAAACCTTGAGTGATTTCAGTAATACATTAATAGTAATTCCATGATTTAAAAAAATATTTTTATTGATTTTAGAGAGAGTTAGGGAGAGGGAGAGAAACATCAATGATGAGAGAGAATAATTTATTGGCTGCCTCCTGCATGCCCCTCCCCCCCATTGGGGATTGAGCCCACAACCTGGGCATGTGCTGGTCCATGGGTCAATGCTCAACCACTGAGCTGGGATACTTCCTGATTTTGATGGTCATATGGTGATTATGTCAAAGAACGTCCTTGTTTGTAGGAAATTCACACTAAAGTAAGAGTGTCCCAATTTAATTTCAAATGGTTCCAACAAAAAATTTTTTTGTACTATATGTGCAACTTTTCTTAATAGTCAATATTCTTTTAGCAAACTAGAAATAAAAGGAAACATCCTTATTTTAATAAAGTGAACTAAAAACTTAAAGTATACACAAATTTAAAACCTTAGAAACATCCCATTAATATAATAAGACAAAGCTCCCTACTTTAAAAGCTTCTATAAATACATAAAATCTCCTAATCACTATTATAACAGAATGATCTAGAAAAAGGCAGTAAAACAAGAAAAAGAAATTAAGAAGCCCAAAAATTAAAAGGAAAAAAAAAAGCATTGTTATTTACAGGTGAGGCTGGTCCAAATAAAATATCCAGGTGAATCTAGAAACTACTAGAATTAGTATGAATTCGCAAAAATTATTGGGCAAGATCGATTTTAAAAAATCAATAGTGTTTGGAAAAAAAATCAACAGTGCTTGTATGTACCAATAATAGCTTATTTTGAAGAGGTAATAGGAAAAAGTAAAAAAACAAACTCAAGAATAAGCCTAACACAAAATTCTAGAACTACATAGAAAAAAAATATTAAACATTTCTAAAATTCATATAAGATGTGAATCACTGGGGAGACAGACCCTGTTAATGGATAGAAAAACTCCTATCACGAGGGTGTCTACTTTTCTCCCAAATTCAAATGTCTTTTTACATTTTTTAAAAATAAATCTTTATTATTCAGATTATTACAGATGTTCCTTTTTTCTTAAACCCCCATCGCTCCCCTCCACCTGGTTCCCCCCTCCACCCTGTGCTCTTAACCCCACCACTGTCTTCGTCCACAGATGTAAGATTTTTGTCCAGTCTCTTCCCATACCCGTCACACCTCCTTCCCCTTGAGAATTGTCAGTCCATTCCCTTTCTATGCCCTTACTTCTATTCTATTCACCAGTTTATTCTGTTCATCAGATATTTCTATTGACTTAATTGTTATATTCCCTGGTTGATAGGTATTTGTTGTCCCTTTGTTGTTCATAGTTTTTATCTTTACCTGTTTCTTCTTCTTTCTCTTCTCAATGAATGTCCTTCAACATTTCAAATAATCATGAGGTTGGTGGTGATGAACTCATTTAGTTTTTCCTTGTCTGTGAAGCTCTTTATCTGACCATCAATTTTACATGTTAGCTTTGCTGGGTAGAGTAATCTTAGTTGTAGGTTCTTGCTATTCATCACTTTGAATATTTCTTGCCACTCCCTTCTGGCCTGCCTGGTTTCTGTCGAGAAATCAGCTGACAGTTGTATGGGTACTCCCTTGTAGGTGATTAACTGTTTTTCTCTTGCTGCTTTTAAGACTCTCTCTTTGTCTTTTGCTCTTGGCATTTTAATTATGATGTGTCTTGGTGTGTTCCTCCTGGATTCCTTTTGTTTGGGGTTCTCTGTGCCTCCTGGACTTGTAAGTCCATTTCTTTCACCAGGTATGGGAAGTTTTCTATCATTATTTCTTCAAATAGGTTTTCAATATCTTTCTCTCTCTCTTCTTCTGGTACCCCTATAATTCTGATGTTGGTACGCTTGAAGTTGTCCCAGAGGCTCCTTACACTATATTCATATTTTTGGATTCTTTTTTCTTTCCTGGTTGCCTGTTTTTTGGTTCCTGGTATTTCATATCTTTGACTTGATTCTTGCGGTCCTCTGGTCTGCTGTTGGATCTCTGTATATTATTCTTTATTTCAGTCAGTGTTTTCTTAATTTCTGATTGGTCCTTTTCCATTTTTTTTGGTATTCTCATTAAGTTCCTTGAAGGTCTCACTTAGCTCCTCAGAGGTTCGTAGAAGATTCTTGAGTAGCTTTATAACTGTGGTTTTGAACTCTATATCCAGTCATTTGCTTTCCTCCGTTTCTGTCATTTGTAACCTGTTTCTTTGTCTCCGCATTTTGGCTGGTAGAGTGGTGTTTTCTGTCACAGCTGCAGTCTGTTAATTTGGCTGTAGGTAAGCAGGCAGGCACGCAGCTTGGGGCGAGGTCTCAGAGTCACTGGGGTGGGGTCTCAGAGTCACTGGGGCGGAGCAACCTGTGATGGCTGCCCCTCAGCCAGCTCTGCGGTGCTATTCCATGCCCTGGCGTCTGCGCGCCCGAGTCCCATGTCCGGGATTGCTGCAAACAGTTCAGCTAGAATGCCACAGTCATCTTCTGCCCCATTGCCAGCTGCCCGCACAGCATTCAGTGCGACCCCGGAGCTTGTAAACCCTTCCAAGCTGCCTCCACCCTTTCCCACCGCCGCAGCTGCCCTGCTGCCCTTTCACACATCCATACCTTTCTGTTTTGGTGCTGAGAACTTCTATTCAGTCTCGATGCTTCCACTCCCTTGGTTCTGGAGTATGATTGTTTAAGTTTATTGTTGTATTTTTTAATGTTTGTGGGAGGCTGCGCATTCAGGTATATACCTTATGCCGCCATCTTGGTTGTCTCTTTTTACATTTTTTTATAAAAAATTTTTAAAATATATTTTTACTAATTTCAGAGAGGAAGAAAGCGACAGAAATATCAATGATGAGAATCACTGATCAGCTGCCTCCTGCCCCCCCATCCCCAACACACACACACATGCACTGGGGATTGAGCCCAAAACCTGGGCATATGCTCTGACCAGGAATCGAACCAGGGACCTCCTGGTTCAAGAGTTGATACTCAACCACTTAACCAAACCACTGGGCTAAAAAGCTTCTTCATAATTCTTGTTATAAGTAAAATTTAAAGAAATCATAAGGCAATAAGATCTAAAAAATTAGAAAAACATCCTCCCAAAAATCCCCACTTAAAAGCCCAAACCATGGCCAACTCACCATTCTTTGTACTCAAAGTACCATTTTTCTATTTTGGGATGTCTTTCCCTAAGAGAACTCATGTATTTATTTATTTTTATTTTTGTTAATCCTCACAAAAAGGTATTTTTCCATTGGTTTTTAGAGAGTGGTAGGGAAGAGAAAGACATAGAGAAAAACATTGATGTGAGAGAGACACATTGATTAGTTGCCTCCTGCATGGGCCCAGGTGACTGGAATTAAATCCAGGACCCTTTAATCCAAGGGCTGATTTTCTATGCACTGAGCCAAACAGGCTAACAGAAGAACTCCTGTATTTTCAAGTAACTTACCAAACAATTTTCATGAGCAGCTATTTCCTCTGATTGTGCACAGTACAGGACACTGCACTCGAGGTCTTTGGGACAAAGCGCACATATCCTTCTTTCCATCTTTTTTGCAACCTGAAAGACACCTATAAGTAATATCCCGCATGAGAAATGGAAAAGTAAAATTTCTTGGTTTCTATAACACCTACATTAGTTTTAAAGTAGAAGAAAGGCACTTATTAGACCACCAACTTACACCATACACAAAAATAAACTCAAAATGGAAAGAGGACTTAAATGTAAGACGGGAAACCATAAAAATCTTAAAAGAATCCACAGGCAGCAAAATATCAGATATATGTCATAGCAATATCTTTACTGATATGGCTCCTAGGACAATGGAAAATAAACAAATGGGACTATATCAAATTAAAAAGCTTCTGCACAGCAAAAGAAACAAGAAAGCCCACTGCATGGGAGAACATATTTGTCAATGTTATCACTGATAAGGGTTTAATCTCCAAAATTTGTAGGCAACTCATACAACTTAACAAAAGGAAAATAATCCGATCAAAACGTGGGCAAAGGACCTAAATAGACACTTTTCAAACGTGGACATACAGAAAGCCAAGAGACATATGAAAACATGCTCAAAATCACGAATCATTCGAGAGATGCAAATCAAAACAACGAGGTACCATCTCACACCTGTAAGAATGGCTATCATCAACAAATCAATAAACGACAAGTGCTGGAGAGGATGCGGAGAAAAAGGAACACTCGTGCACTGCTGGTGGGAATGCAGACTGGTGCAGCCACTGTGGAGTTTCCTCAATAATTATTACTGTCATTACAAATCAACAAGAAAACAATGGTGTATTCAAGAAACAGTGCTCAGTCCCTGGCAGGTGTGGTTCAGTTGGTTTGGTATGGTCTTGTGCACCAAAGGGTTGCTGGTTCAATTCCAGAGCTATGGCATGCAAGAGGCAGCTGATTGGTGTTCTGCTCTCACACTGATGTTTCTCTCTCTCTCTCCCTTCCTCTTTCTCTTAAAAAACTTTTTTAAGAAAAAAGGAAATAGTGCTCTATTTAGCTACCTGTAAAAATATTTCTTTACTAAAATCATATATAATACAAAAATAAATTTTGTACCTTAATAATAAATGTACCTTAATATAAATGTTCTTTTATCTAGCATTATAAGTTAGGAAAGAAAGATAATGAAGGGGAAAAAAATTTTTAAAGAGGGGATGGAAGCAATGAAAGAAACCTAAGAGATTTGGAAACAGCCTAAGTACCCATCAGCAGAGGAGAACTAGGAAGAAAAGGAAAGAAAGGAAAAAGTCACCTGTTCCCAAAATGGCATTGCCACAAGTGTCCATTTACCATTTCTTTGCCCTTTTCAATGTTCATTCTTTTATTCATTTGGATTTAAGTTACTACTTAACTAGAGGCCCGGTGCATGAAAATTCGTGCACTTGGGAGGGGGGGGGGCGTCTCTCAGCCTGGCCTGCACCTTCTCAAAGTCCGGGACCCCTCAGGGGATGTCTACCTGCCAGCTTAGGCCCACTCCCCAGGGGATCCGGCCTAAGCTGGCAGTCAGACATCCCTCTGGCAGCCTAAGCCATTAGCTGGACATCCTTAACACTGCTGTGGAGGCGGGAGAGGGTCCACCACCATGGCTGTGCAGGCCAGCCATGAACCAGCTTCTGGCTAAGTGGTGCTCCCCCTTTGGAAGCACACTGACCACCAGGGGCAGCTCCTGCATTGAGCATCTGCCCCCTGGTGGTCAGTGCACGTCATAGCAACCGGTCGTTATGCCATTATGGTCAATTTGCGTATACCCTTTTATTATATAGGATGTTCTAAATTTAGATGAGGTTAAGCACTTAAGTGTTTCCTAAAAGTCCTTTTTTTTGTAATTCATGAGGGAAAGGGGTGAATAGAGAGAGGTGAGAGGTGAGGAGAGAGGGGAGAGAGGGGAGCGGGGGGAGAGGGAGACTGTCTGCCTCGTGCACATGCCTGGACCAGGGATAGAATTCGCAATCTGGTTATGTACCTTGACAGGGAATCCAGCAACCTTTTGGTGCATAGGACAATGCTCAACCAACTGAGCAACACTGGCAAGGGCTTTTGGTTGCTCTTAAATTACAGCTTCCATTTCACATTCAGAAGACTGCACTTTGGAGCTAACATTTATTTCACTTTCCAAGAATTTCTTCTTTGTTTCCTAAAACATAATTCAAGCCAGAAATGTAAGCCTCAGATATAGCATAAAACTTCTAGAAGCCTCCTTAAAGAATAGCAAAAAGAAACAGGGGAAATTAATTTAAATCAACCAACTATATCCAAAACATTATCCTTCTGAGGAGACAGAGGGAAACTACGTAGTCAGGAATAGGGACCATGGGGAAGTAAAACTGGGGAATCCAACTAAGCGGAATTGCTAAGGCAACCCAGCTGGACATGGAAAGAAGGGCATGCAAGAGAGACAGACTAAAATGTATGGATTGTTGCTAAAGACAAGTTGTAGATAACCAGTCACAAGGAAATAAGACATATAAACCAATTTCAAGGATGTTGCTAAGACAAAATTCTTTGAAAAGACCAATCAAGAACTAGCAAGGCTGTATCCACCCTTAAATTAAAAAGTGCGAGCGCCTCTTCTCCCTCTCCCCAATGCGATAGATTCTTGGGTTTATAACAGGAGACATGCTCCCTTTCACCCACATGGCTTATGGCCATGTGGGGCTCTACATATGGACTAATAGACTTTAACACTTGACTATAACATGGAAAGGAAGCTCTGGACACTGGCCTGCTCCTGGGACCCCAGCAACACCTTTTCCAGGATGGCTTCTTTCAATAAACTTTGCCTCCATTAACTGGATTTGTCTGCAACTTCATTCTTTGATTTCACAAGACAATGAACTCAGATTCAAACCCCACATTTTGGTTTCACTTTCAACATTTAAACAATGTAAAAATTAATATTCTTTTGTACTGAGTCTTAAAACCTAGTGTACTTTGCACTTACATATCTCAACGAATGTCACATTTTAAGTGCTCAATTAACCATATGTGATGAGTGGGTACTGTACCAAATGGCACAGCAAACGATATAAAGAAATGTAAGACAGAATTGTTGTCTGCAAGAAACTTACAAAATAAACAGGAGACTAAAAAGCAATTATAAAAATAAAATAACAATAAATTTTACAAAGTAATATAACTTCTGAGTAGGAAATACAATACATACTATGGATGTAGGGCAGGAAGTGCTCTCTGTGGGATGGAGTCTTGTCAAGGACACGGGCCTTGATCAGGTACAACCTGGAGAGAAGCTTGGGGAGGCTGGGGGTGGGGAGGAGGAGAGAGGATGAGGACTTGGCAGACAGAGCAATAATGTGGGAAAGAACCAAGAGAGAGGTCTAATCAGAAGAGAGAAAATTAGATGGTCTGAAGAAAAGAACCTGTGCTAAGGACTCGGGAAAAGAATTTGAAAAACCGATTGTGAAAGTCTGTCAGGAAGGATTTTTGAACAGGGAAATAACATGATGAAAGAGTTGTTTTAAGATCTCAATATATGAAAATGCTGTGCTCCTGGACAGGAAAGCTAAATATTATAATGCCGTCAATTGTACTGCAAATAAGTTCTAGGTTTAAAGTCATTTCAACTTACATCCAAAGGTTACTTTGAAGAACCTAAAAAAGATTATTTGGAATAAATGGGCATAGACAGTGAAGAAACTTTAAGAAGAAAAAAAAAGGAATTTGCCTACCTGATTTAAAAAGATATAATAGTACAGCTATAATAGATTAGATTACTACATCAAAAGAAAGAACATGAAATATAGAGAGAAGTGGGTCATAATCTATAATTATGAAATAATGTACCCCAAGGTGGCATTTGCATATCTTCTCTGATAATGTCCTTAGCCCATTTTTTTGTTGTATTGGGTTATTCACTATTTTCTTATTTATAAAAGCTTATCATGTATTCAGAACACTAACCCTTTGTTAGTTAAATGTGGTCTTTTGTGGGGAAGCACGGGACTTGGTTGAAATGTCTGTAAGGATTCTCTAAAAGGTCAGGGGCTTCTGGGGGGACCTGGCTGAATGCCGCAGCCCCTACCTTGACTTTTCCAAACAAGTCTGACCCCCCAGGTGTTTCACTAGATTCTTTTAAGTTTACACTTCAAAACATCCTTATTTAAAAGACACTACAGCCCTGACTGGTTTGGCTAAGTGGATAGAGCATGGGCCTGTGGACTGAAGGGTCCCAGGTTCGATTCCGGTCAAGTGAATGTACCTTGGTTGCGGGCACATCCCCAGTAGGGGGTGTGCAGGAGGCAGCTGATCGGTGTTTTTCTTTCATCGATGTTTCTAACTCTCTATCCCTCTCCATTCCTCTCTGTAAAAAAATCAATAAAATATATTTAAAAAAAAGACACTACAGTTCCAGGTACTTTCTCAAGGATGCTTACCCTGCTGATTGTATCTAAAGGTTAATTTTAGTTCAAGCTGTTGTGACAATAAAAGCCTAAAGGAGGCAGGCAAACAGGGCCATTGGCTCCTAAGCAAGAAGCACCTTAGCCCTCTCTATCGCAGAAACCTGTGTCAGAGTACTCATCCCTTGGTCAGCTCCGGCAGTATTTTAACTTTGTTTATAATGTTCTTTGATATACAGAATATTTAAATGTTTTATTAGATGAAATTATACCAACTTTTTATGTTACAGTTTCTATTCCTGAGGGGTCATAACTTAGAAATACTTCTACTATATTCTAAAATTTTAATTAATTTTTTACATTAAAATGTTAAAATGAAATTAATTTTATTGTAAAGAATGAGATGGAGCTGTAACTTATTTTCATAATGGTTAGCTACTGATTTAAAAATATCTTTTCCATATATTTAATTATTACATTTATTTGGGCTTATTGCTATATTTCTTTTGTTCCACTGACCTGTCACTTTCTGCAATAATACCACACTTTACAATTTTTAACACTTTGGAATATATATTAACTAGGGGCCCGGTGCACAAAATTCGTGCATTGGGGGTGGGGGGAAAGGTTCCTCAGTCCAGCCAGCCCCCTTTCACATATTGGGAGCCCTCAGGGGGTGTCCTACTGATGGCTTAGGCCCACTACCGGGCCTAAGCCGCAGTCTGGCCTCCCTTTGTGGGAGGCGATCAGGCTAATCAGGGGAAGCCACCAGCCCCATCATCCCATTGCTGCAGCCACTGCCAGTCACCGCAGCCACCAAGGTGTTTTCATCAACACGGACTCCAGTCCCTTCACCATGAAGAAATGACAACTTTCTTTAGGCATTTTCAAGATGTATCTTTCATAGGATATGACATGTCTTTCTTTTTTTTATCCTCACCTGAGACTATGTTTTCATTGATTTTTAGAGAATGTCCAAGAGAAGGGAAAAACAGAGAGTAACATCAAAGTGAGAGGAACACTTTGATTGGATGCTTCCTGCATAGGCCCTGACCTGGGCCCCGACCAGGGAGAAGCCTGCAACCTAGGTACATGCCCTTGATCAGAATTGAACCCAGACCCTGCAGTCAGCAGGCTGAGGCATTTTGCACTGAGCCAAACCAGCTAGGACAGGATATGACATTTCTTAGCCCTCCAGCAGTGAACCTTCATTTTTTTTCTCCAGGAGTGTGGTGGAAAAACCCTAGATCGCCTTTTTGGATTCTTATTACCTAAGTTACTAAGAATATTACCAGTGGAATTCAAGGAGCTTAACCAATGAGCAGTAAGAAAAGGTGTTTCCAGTAGAACCAAGATGGCGGCATAAGGTATATACCTGAATGCGCAGCCTCCCACAAACACTAAAAAATACAACAATAAAGCTAAACAGCCATACTCCAGAACTAAGGGAATGGAAGCTTTACAACTAGAAGGCAAGAGAATGAGTACATTGAGACTGAGTAGAAATTCTTGGTGCAAAAACAGAGAGGTACGGATGTGCAAAAGGGTGGAGGTGGCTGCTGCACCTGGGTCTGCGGCTCAGAAGGGTTTACAAGCTCCGGGGTCGCACTGAATGCTTTGTGGGCGGTCTGGCAATGGGGTGGAAGACGACAGTGGCATTCTAGCAGAGCTGTTCGCGGTGATCACTGACGCAGAGCTCCGAGACTTGAGACTTGGGGACTCAGGGGCACGCAGACGCCAGGGCGTGGAGCCAGCTGAGGGGCGGCCATTGCGGGTTGCTCCACCCCAGTGACTCTGAGACCCCGCCCCAAGCTGTGCACCTGTCTTCCTGAAGCCTAAATTAACAAACTGCAGCTGGGACAGAAAACACCACTCTATCAACACAGGGAAGCAGCCAAAATGCGGAAACAAAGAAACAGATCACAAACAACAGAAATGGAGGAAAGCAAATGACTGGATATAGAGTTCAAAACCACAGTTATAAAGCTACTCATGAATCTTCTACGAACCTCCAAGGAACTGAGAACTTCAAGGATCTTAATGAGAATATCAAAAAAATGGAAAAGGACCAATCAGAAATTACTGACTGAATAAAGAATAATATATAGAGATCCAACAGCAGACTAGAGGATCGCAAGAATCAAGTCAAAGATATGAAATATGAGGAAGCAAAAAACAGCCAAACAGAAAATCAAAAAGAAAAAAGAATCCAAAAATGTGAAGATAGTGTAAGGAGCCTCTGGGACAACTTCAAGCGTACCAACATCAGAATTATAGGGGTGCCGGAAGAAGAGAGAGAGAAAGATATTGAAAACCTATTTGAAGAAATAATGACAGAAAACTTCCCCTACCTGGGGAAAGAAATGGACTTACAAGTCCAGGAAGCGCAGAGAACCACAAACAAAAGGAATCCAAGGAGGAACGCACCAAGACACATCATAATTAAAAGTCAAGGGCAAAAGACAAAGAGTCTTAAAAGCAGCAAGAGAAAAACAGTTAATTACCTACAAGGGAGTATCCATACGACTGTCAGCTGATTTCTCAACAGAAACCATGCAGGCCAGAAGGGACTGGCAAGAAATATTCAAAGTCATGAATAGCAGGAACCTACAACCAAGATTACTCTACCCAGCAAAGCTATCATGTAAAATTGATGGTCAGATAAAGACTTCACAGACAAGAAAAAGCTAAAGGAGTTCATCACCACCAAACCAGGATTATTTGAAATGTTGAAGGGCATTCTTTAAGAAGAGGAAGAAGAAACAGATAAAGATGAAAATTATGAACAACAAAGGGACAACAAATACCTATCAACCAGTGAACATAACAATTAAGTCAACAGAAATATCTGATGAACAGAATAAACTGGTGAATAGAATACAAGTAAGGGCATAGAAAGGGAATGGACTGACAATTCTCAGGGGGAAGGGGGTGTGAGGGGTATGGGAAGAGACTGGACAAAAATGTTACATCTATGGACGAAGACAGGGGTGGGGGTAAGGGCACAGGGTGGAGCGGGGAACCAGGTGGAGGGGAGGTATGGGTTTTTTTTTTTTAAAAGGAACATCTGTAATAATCTGAACAATAAAGATTTATTTTTAAAAGAAAAGAAAAAGTGTTTCCTCTGTAGTTCACTCTGATCACTGGCTCCATCCCTGCCCCTCCAATCCCAGCTCCACCCCTCCCCTGGCCTGTAACCTCTGGCCGAGGCTGCAGGCCTGGGCAGAAGACCCACAGACCCCTCTATTGCCGGCTTCACAGAGCCCAGACCTCTGCAATAACCAGCTCTGATCCTGCCCCCTGCCATCACCGGATCTGCCCTTGCCCCACTGGCAGCCTCTGGCTAAGGCTGCAGGCCTGGGCAGGGGACCCCCCAGACCCCTACCTCGACGGCTCCACTGGTGCCCCAAACCCTACAATCACAGGCTCCGCCCTTGCCCCTCCAATCACTGGCTCTGCGTAACCAAGGCCCCTGTGATATCCAGCCTTACCCTTGCCCAGGCCTGAGGCCTCTGGCCCAGGCTTTATGCCTGGGTAGTGCACCCTCATACACCTCTGACCACCGGCTCTGCCTCTGCCCCCTCTGAACACCAGCTCCACCCTTCCCCATGCCTGAGGCCTCTGGTGAAGGCCTCTGGCCTGGGCAGGCAACCCCAGCCCCCTCTGATTGCCTGTTCTGCCCCTTGCTCCCCCCTCCCCCCCGCCTCCCTTGCCTCCTGCCTGGCTAATAGGCTTGACTACTTCAGTGGCAGGACTGAGCAGGACTTGGCATCGCCATCTTTGTGATGGAGTGACACCTAATTTGCATATCACTCCTTTATTAGACAGGACTAGGAACCTGGTGCATGAAATTCGTGCACTGGGTGTGTGGGGGGGTGGTTTCTTCAGCCCAGCCTGCCCCCTCTCACATATTAGGAGCCCTCAGGGGGTGGCCTACTGATGGCTTAGGCCCACTCCCTGCTCCCCTTAGGGAGTGGGCCTAAGCCACAGTCTGGCCTCCCTTTGTGGGAGGTGATAAGGCTAATCAGGGGAAGCCACCAGGCCCATCACCCCTGCTGCTGCAGCCACTGCCAGTCACTGCAGCCATCAAGGTGTTTTCATCAACATGGACTCCAGTCCCTTCACCATGAAGAAATGACAACTTTCTTTAGGCATCTAAACTAATAAAAGCGAAATATTAAAATTAACCGTTTCTCCGAGACAGGGTAAGCCACGCCCACCAGCCAATCAGAGCGGCTGTATGCAAATTAGCCCAGCCAACATGGCGGCCGCCACTCACGGACCTGAGTAAAGGGCTGTTTCCATTGCGGCAGGAGGGAAAGTGAAGCTGCGCCCCTCAGCTCAGCTCTGCTTAAACTGCCTCTAGCGAAACACAGCTTTTTGAAACATTGTAACAATCATAGAATCCTCCGGAGCTGAAGGAAAGAGCAGCTCCGGCCTAACCAGTAAAAGTAACAATTGTTTCATTATAGACGCTGCGAGGTGAGGCAGAGGAGGCTTCGTTAGTAGTTAGAAGGCCGCCTTAAAGAAACAGTGTATCAATTATAGGA
>PVJC01047680.1:0-12830 GCA_004026665.1 Murina feae
CAAAGGACCTAAACAGACACTTTTCAAAAGAGGACATTCAGAAAGCTAAGAGACATATGAAAACATGCTCAAAGTCACTAATCATCCGAGAGATGCAAATCAAAACAACAATGAGGTACCATCTCACACCTGTCAGAATGGCTATCATCAACAAATCAACAAACGACAAGTGCTGGAGAGGATGCGGAGAAAAAGGAACCCTCCTGCACTGTTGTGTTGTCTTTACCACTTTGCAACAATCAGACATTGTGGAAATGCCTCCCAAAGTTAGGTCATAAGAGACACTGAGGTTGCTGCCTTACTCTTAAATCAACCATTTCAGGGAAAGCTGGCTGCCATGCTGTATGGACACTCAAGCAGCAGTGGCAAGGACCGGGGCGGGCCTCTGTCAACACTCAGTGCTGGTTAGCCAGGTACCTGCGTGATTCATGGACATGGAGTCTCCAGCCCCAGGGAAGCCTTCGGAAGACTGTGATTCCTAGATGTCACCTTGACCCCAAGGTTATGACATACCTGGATGCAGACGTGCCTGGACAACCCACATTTGCGTTCTTGGCCCACAAAATACCTATTGTTTTAAGCTACTACGACTTTTTGGTGTAATTTGTTTAATAGCAATAGATAAATGATACAGGGCCCAGCACAGGAAGTTGGATTCCTGGAAGAAAAGAGGGAAGTTAAGAGAGGAAATACTGAAAGGGAAGGTCACTGAGGTCAAAGGTTGACCCTTTCTCACTCTTTGTAAAGGGCAGCTTGAGATGGATTGGGAGTGGCGATGGCAGAGAGGGAAAAAAGGAATTCGAGGCCCAACTCCCAGAGTACAGGGAAGAAAGTAAAACAGGCAAAGAGGATGTTAGTTTGGGAAGGACTCCTGAAGATGCAAACTTGGAAGTGGATCTTTCCACACTGTGTGAAGCTTGGAAAATCGATTTTCACTTGGGCAACCCCTGGATTTTGTCGAACAGTAGGATTACAGTTACAGAGGCAGGAGTCTCCGGAGGTCCGGAGGCGTTTCCCCCCATGCAAGATCCTCCCGAAAGCTCCCCAGGACAATCTCACCTTTTAAAAGTGAACATGCCAGCAATGCGAGTGGCTTCCCAGGGTTGGCCAAAGGTCTCCCATTCGCTGAAACAAAGAGGGTTCTTTCTGAAACTATCGCCAAGTGTATTAAACTCTGAGCTGCGTTTGTACTTCCAGGAAGCACTCCAGTGACATGAGGAATTAAGTAAGAAGGCTTTGTACTGGAGATGTACATTTTTTTCTTTTTTAAAAATAAATTGCTTTCTTTCTACATGGTTTTATAACTGTCAGTGTTTTATGTGGTTTGGGTTGGAGAAGAGGATGTGTTTCTTTGGAAAGAAGCGAGGCAGGAAATCAGTCATGATTCACACCCCTTTTCACAAGCTGCTCTGGCGAGTTTTAATCGCAAATCTGGGTCCACTTGCATAACAAAAACATTAAAAGATGGTGCTCTAAAATGCGCCTTTTCGTTAAGCATGTATTTGGTCTTGTAAATAGTACACGCAAGTACATCCCTGTTACGTCAGTTGGAAAACAGTGATTAACTAACTGGTGTTTAACTAGGAGGCAAGAGTATCTTCCAATTTTATATGCACTTCTTAAATAGCTATGAGTTTTCTCTTGTGTTATTTAATTTGATTTAGGCAACGATTATAAATTTTAGAATTTCTCTCATTGCTTTTTAATATTAATGATCCCATTTTTAAATCTTCCTTTGCATCTAATGGCAATTTTTAGGACTCCAAAGACAGTGTTCTGTGCCATAATGCCTTTTGAAAGGAGGGTACACTTATTTGAAAGGAATACACTTTATTTCTAATTCCCTTTGATATCCCAGAGAATGCTTTTGCTTTAGCTCTCCCTTCAGCCTAATTCCCTCTCCCCTTTGTTTCTGTGGGGTGAGATAATCCTGGGTTGGAGAGTCTTTTGTGATGGAAATGACTGGCCACACAGACCAGCATAATATTTACTAGGAAGGGGAGAAAGAAACATCCAGAGGGGCACTCACCGGGCTTTGAGGGTTCTGAAGTCCTTCACTTCCAGACAGAAAATAGCCACATAACTGGCTCCTTATGAGTTTGGACGACTCATTGTAGTGCGCACATACACTGTGGCCACAGTCGAGTGGGAGAAGAGGAGTGAAATGTAAAAACTATGACAAGTGGGCGTAATGGCCTGAAGGTATGAAGATCTGCTGCATTAACGGGGCACTAACACCACAGAGGACATTAGCAGGCCGAGTAAGAGAGTGATGGGAGCTGAGCCCGGCGGGAAGGGAGTGTGCAGTGCCCAGACGGGTTAGAGCTGGAGTCAGACTCTTCCGTAAGGAACCAGAGTCAGTGCTATGAGCTTAGGGACCACGAGGTCTCCTGACCCCTGCAATCTGCTGGTGTAGGAAGCTGCCACAGACCATGTGTGACGAGTGGGCATGGCTGTCCTTCAGTAAAACCAAGACCAGGTTTGGTCAGTGGCTGTGGTTGGCCCATTCTTACTCCATAGCCCACAGTTTTTCTAATCTCCTTGTTTGTAGAGCAATGCTTTCCACAAGATCTGAAGCAGCCGACAAGTCTCGATGCAACACTGACTGCTTGAAAGTGTGTGTAGCAGGGTCGAGGTGCACCGGGGCCTGCAGAGAGGTTGTGGGTGGAGTGGGGTCAGCTCCAGCTTACAGTAGACTCAGTTCATCCACTGCAGCCCCAGGGACTCACTGAGGAGTGATCCCAGTGCCCATGGACTGTGTGTTTCCATTTCGGTGAATGGTGCACACAGCCTGGTCGGCATCTACAGAGATGCCCTTTGCCTCGGTGTTGGCAATAGCCTTCCGGGTCCGCATTGTTGAGATGTGAATTCTCCCCACATGGATTTATAAGGTCAACTCGAGCCCAGTGAAAGCTATTACTGTTTTTGGATAAACTGATTCTAAACTTTATGTGGAAATGCAGCGGATCTGGAAAATCGAAAACACCTTTTTGAAAAAGAACAAAATTGGAAGACTTCCGTCACCTGGTTTCAAGACTTATGGCACAACTCCAGGAACCAAGACCGAGTGGCATTGGTGTGAAGAGCGACGAACGGATCAGTGGAGCAGGGAGTGCACAAGTAGACGCATATGTATATGATTGATTCCCAGGAAAGCAAGCAAACCAATCCCACGGTGAAAGAATGATCTTTTCAACAAATGCTGCTGAAGCAGTTGGACAGCTGTGCCCAGAGAAATGAACCCCTACTCTTACCTCACATCACATGCAAAAATCACCTCAGTACGGCTCCTAGACCTAAACATAGAGCCACAGCTTTAAATCGATCAAGAAAACAAGTGAGAAAAACCTTACAGAACATTTCAGATGGTGAGCCTCTGGAAGCAGAGCCCCCTGTCCTCATTCACCATCTCTCTCCTTGGCATCCGGCACAGAGCCCAGCCATGGAAAGTGTCCAGCGGGTGCGGGAACTAGACCTGGATTTACTCTCCGGGGTTTCATCCCCTTGTACCTTGCCCCAGGGCTGGGCTTCTCTCTGCTCAGGCTGATCTGGTGGAGAACAGGGTGCATGCAGGCTTCCACTCCTGGTGGGTGGTTCCCTGCTGGCCCTCCCTGGGGGTTGCCCACAGCACGTCTGATCTGAAGGCATGGGGCTCCCCTGTTGCCCATGGTTTGGTATCTCCTCAGCGCCAGTTGACCTGGCTCTAGATTGGCTCCAGGGCCACCCAGGCTGCGACCTGAGAAGACACAGCAAGTCATGAGTCCTGCGGCTCACCTGTGAGAGGGGGGCTCATCCCAGGGTAAGAGTTGCTCCAACAGAGCATAGTGAAGGGCACTTAAGTCGCCATAAACAAGTAAAATGTTCGTTTTTGGCAGTGTGCACAGGAGGGACATGATGCGACTTTTTGTAAGAAGGGCAGACTTTCTTCATTTCCTGGTCTCTGAATGAAGAGTCTGCTTGACTGGGCTAAGGGATGCCCAGATGTTGCTCATAACTTAGAAAAAAATGCTGCAGCCAAGAGCTTTCTCATCTCCCCACGGTGCCCCCTGTTCCCTCAGCACCAGCTCCTTCGCTTGCCTCTTCAGCTGAGGTAGTCCACTCGGGGTCAGCACCAGGTGTGGGTACTCGTGGGGAAACGCTGTCATTTGGCAACCGAAGTCCTGCTTCAACAGCAATATGTTCCCATCGGAGCAAATGTCTGCAGATCAAAGAGGGCCCCCCTGGTCAGAAAGGCCTGGAAAACACACTTTATGCACCTCAGAACCTGCCTTCTTAACCCTAGCCTCTCGTGTGCGCAGTGATGGCTACCCCTCCCTGCCCCAGGCTCCTGGGAAAGCCCTGCTCAGAAAGCCTGGCTGGGAAGGGCTGTGTGTGGACGGGCTCATGTGAGCTGGGCCGTTCTCCCTAAAGCTGCTGGCTGCTGTACACTGCCTCATCTTCTGTGTGGAGTGTCCCCTGGTCAGCATCTGCTGGGCTGCTGCCTCGGAGGATCACAGACAGAGCAGCTGACACAGCACACATTTACCTCCCACAGGTCTGGAGGCTGGGGGTCCAAGATCAAGGTGACTGCAGGGGTTAGTTCCTGTGAGATCCTCCTCACATGGTGGAGAGAGAGGGGTCTCTGGTCTCTTCTTCTCAGGGCATTGATTTCCTCCGGGGGCTCCATGCTTGCAGCCTCATCTAAACCTGATCACTTCGCAACGCTCCGCCTCCAAATACTAGCACCCTGGGCATTAGGACCTGGAGACATGTGCATGGGGTGATGCAAACATTGGTCTATAACATACCTCTTGCCCTTATTGCATGCAGGGTCTTCCCATGATGTCAATGGACATAGAGCACAAGCATTGAATACGACTTTATCACTGGTCCCCAGCAGCAGAGGGCCTTGTGGATCTCAAGGCTTAGGACTTGGCCCTCAGGGGAAGTTACATAATGGTGACTGAGGGCCGGCAGCCAGAGAGAGAGGTCTGTGGGGACCAGGCCACCGACTTCTTGGGGAGACTCAGAATAGCCCACGGGCGGGAGGACGTTTTCTAAACTCTGTCAGGCTGGAAGGAGTTGACTGTTTACTTTTGGATATAAACAGGTTTGATCTGGCACTTACCATCAACTTGACCTACATCCTGTGCGGCACCGCAAACATTGTCAGTGACAACTAGCAACCAGGAGTGCCGGGCCTTCCGGCTGAAAGGGTGCGGAGCAGGGTGTTTACAGCTGCTTCTCTCTGTTTACCATCCTGAACGGATCGCTACCCATGAAGGTTCTAGGAATTTTATTTTATTTCAGCCCACATTTAATATGTTCTGAGTAAACGCATGCGGTTTCCTTTCGCAGTGTTTACAGAGCACAGTTACACGGCGGTCGGTGCCTGGGGTTCACCTAAAACAGTAGGCGTTTCACCGAAGCAGAGTCGGTCCCCGGGCAGGCGGGCCGGCCGTAGGTGCATCTATTCTGTGCTTTTTGTATTCGAAGCTGGTTCCTCCCACGGAGGCTCCAGTCCTTAGCTCAGTGGTAATGACGTGCGGTGGATGTTTATTGTCCTCTCGTCCTTCTGTTTGGGCGGAGGACAGACATTGTCAGATGCTTTGAAAGCCTTTCAATGAAAGGAGGGCGATTTCTGTTCCTTCTAACAACCCAAGGGTGTAGAGGTGGGGCTGTGCTCCGTGCTTCAGGGACAGCAGACTCAGGGCGAAGGGCTGAAGGTTTCTCCGACCTCCTCAGCAGAGGGAGCAAAGGGTGCCTGGTTCTGCTTTAAGACCGGAGGAGCCTTTCCTCAGAGGATTCAAACTCTATCATGATACTCTCTGGTCAAAATCACAGAAAACCTTTTATTCAGCTTTCTTGCTGATTAGGGACTGCCTCTTCTTCCTTTATTTATTTCTTTGGTGCTAACCTTCCTTTGAAATATATAGGGACTCTGTTTTGACTTCAGAATGAGAAGGAAATGGAGATAGGGTAACAGAAGAGCATATTCCTGAGGAACAGAGAAGAGACTTCCTTTTATAAAGCTGTCTGTCAAGCACTCGGGGAGGTCCCACGGGCCATTCTGGGCTCTCTAAACACATTTACCTGTGAACAGAGCCCCAGCCCCACTGATGGATGGGTCCCTTTCCTTCCCTCGCTACAGCACAGGCTGTGAGAGCCCTCAGAGTTACTTAAAACTGGTGCCCTGTAACTGCATCTCATTAAATCTATTAGATTAAAGATTAGAGAAGCCATGGCTGACTAAACACCTCAGCAGACTAATCTATCAGAATTTGGGTACAGGTAATTATGCATGCTAATTTATGGAAGGATTAGTGTTTATAACATTAAATACATATTGACCCACTCAAGGGCAAAGCCAATCTGTCTTAGAGCAAAATAAATCTTTCTTGGAGATGCTTTCAGATGTATCTTGGAGTTCTCTGCTTGGTAGTGTTTACCTCAATGCACATGTGATGGTTGACTTAATGTGTCTGCTTGACTGGGCTAAGGGATGCCCAGAGAGCTGGTGAGACGTTCTTTCTGGTGGGTCTGCGAGGGCGCTTCTGGAAGAGATTTCAGTTGGGAGATGGAGCGAAGATCACCCTCCCAGTGTGGGTGGGCGTCTCGGGGGAACAAAACGCAGAGGAGGGGATGCTTAAGCTGGGAGGTCCATCTTCTCCTGCTCTTGGACATGGGCTATTATGGTTCTCAGGCTTCTGGGTATGGATGCAATCACACCACTGGCTCTCCTAGTTCTTCAGTTTGCAGATGCAGATCCTGGACTTCTCAGCTTCCATTATTTTGTGAGCCAATTCCTGTAATCTCTCTCCTCTCCTCTCCTCTCCTCTCCTCTCCTCTCCTCTCCTCTCCTCTCCATCTATCTCTCTATCTCTATATCAACCTATCATCTATCTATCTCTATATCAATCTATCAATTTATCTTCTATCTATATCCATCCATCTATCTCTTTATCATCTGTCTCTACATCTACCATCTATCTATCTCTAAACCTCTCTGTCATCTATCTGTCTCTGCATCTATCTACTATCTATCTGTCTATCTTATTGGTGTATTCTGTTTCTCTGAAGAACCCTAATACAGCATATATATATATATATATATATATATATATATATATATATAATCTGAACCCCTCATTGTTGTGATGTCCTCTGGCTTATTTCCATTTCTCTTCTCCTGAAAAAGTGAAGCATGGAACTAGTGAAATAAGACACACTCTGATTGTGGTTTTAGAACATTTTTATTTTTTTTATAAATAAACCTAATTAACCTAAAAGTTCAACACTAAGGTATTGGTGAAATAAATGAAGATTATCAATATAATATTAAACCATACAATGGACATTAAAAACAATATTGCAAATAAATATTTACCGATTCAGAAATATGTTCATAATATATTGTTAAACTTAAAAAGTAACTTAAAAATAAAAAGCATATACATAATGCTCATCAAGAGGTAAAGGTATATGCTTGAGAAAAGTTCCAGCAAAGTATTATTCTACAGAAATATAAATTCAAGCCATAAATGAAATTAGTTTCAATAAAAAAGTAGAACAAAATAAGTGAAATTAATTTTAATAATGTGTATTTAAGTTAATATAGCTGAGATATTAAATATTAATATAACTAACAACACTACTAATGAGATATTTTACATATGTTTGTGCTCTTTTTGAAATCCTGTGGGTATTCTACCATTAGAGTACATTTCAGTTCAGACTAGATCAACATTTCACCTGTTCCATACTTCCTGCGGCTATGGTTACCATAGTGAACGATGCAGAGCTAGAAGGACAGGCACCAAAATGTTAATAGTGGTTGTCTATAGAGCTTGTCAGTAGATGGTGGAATTATGGATTCATCTTTTTGCTCAGTCATATTTTCTAGCTACTATGGTAAACATCTATTATAGTAAGTTTTAGTAATCTATGCTAATTTAAAATGTTTTATAAAGGGGTTTTAGAGTCTGTGGTGGAACTTTCGTTTGCTCATATGTCTAAGAGGTCCTCTAGTGGAGGAAGCTGTGTTTTGAAGACAGCCGAAGTTCATGAAGGGAGACTCATATCAGCGTGCCAGACTGTGTGTGTAAGTGTGTCTGTGTGATAGAGTGGTATATGAAGGGCATTCTGTGGACACTGGCCGTCCCACAGTCATGGGCCATGGTGGGGGATCATTAACCCAAAGTGATCATCCTCAGTCGCAGTCACTTCCATTTTTCTTCACCAGAATACTCTTACATTTGTTCGCCCAGGCTGCCCTACTGCACTGGACATGAATCAGGGCTAGATAGTTCTTGGATTGAGTGGTAGAGGTCAAGCATGAACATTACAGAGCGGTTGGGGCCAGATTCCCATCAAAAGCGAGCCCTTGGGAATTTGGAGGGCTCCAGTATTAGCCAAGTCGGGGTCTAGTTCAGTATTCTTCTGAAATGACACACTGGAACCATTCTGTCAGTGGGAGCTTTGGAATGCACCCCCCCAGGGCAGCAAGTGCCGAGCTGTAAACAATGATCCTGTTAGAGCCAGAGGCCTCATGTGGAGATCAGCGCACTTTCCATGCTGCCATCTTAGTGGCCTTCTAACAAGCACAGTATTCATGGCAGCTTTACACTTGGGGTATCTTGGCCTAATTCCTCTGGCCTTTATTAAAGTTCATCATGATAAACTCTTTGGTATTTTTTTAAATATGTTTTTTATTGATCTGTAGAGAGAGAAGAAGTGAGAGCCATAGAGAGACAGAAACATCAGTGGGAGAGAAACATCATTGACTGGCTGCCTCCTGCATGCCCTTCGCTGGGGACCGAGCCCACATGTGCCCTGAATGGGAATCAAACTGTGATCTCCTGGTTCATGGGTTGATGCTCAACCACGGAGCTACACGGGCTGGGCAACTCTTAGGTATTAATGCCAATGCCGTAAGAACTTTCTCAGATTTCTACTCACAGCTCATCATTCATTTTTCAGGAGCTTCCTCGATATCCTGGGGATGGAGTTAAGGTAAACACACACTGATTCCCCAGGGGTAGGATGAGAGTAGTTGGGGCTAATCTGACAAAGCGCCGCATGCCTTTAAATAGGAAGCACCTGCCCAGCCACGTGTACACAAGCCACCGAATTCCTCGGCATCGTTTTCCTGAGCAGTTGTCTTGGGTAGTAGGGTCCTCACCAAACCACTCAGTATTTCTCTCTTTCTGTTCTAAAAAGTGAGCATTCTTACAAAACAAGCCTCATCTCTGGCTTCCAAGCCATAAAATTCTTTGGTGGGAGCTTTCAGAAAACCACTGTGTTTCTGAATGAAATGTTGCCAAGGTCCACCATCTTTTTCAACTTGTGTCCTCTCTGCGGAGCTACCCCAGTGGCCCACTGGCACCACCTTCTCACCTAGTGAAGTCACTGATGCAGAATCAAAGACCAAATATCAGTGCCTGCTCTTTATTTGGGCTGAAGGTACTGATGTAGAATTAGGGGGAAGATACAACATCCTCTCTATTTGGGCTACAAGAATTAAGTGGCATATTAGGCTTTTGTTTTTATTTTTTACTTGATGGCATAGTAGGTATGACACACAACTGCTTCAGAGAGTGGAACATGTGAGGAAGAGCACACTTGATAATATTTCATGGAATGAAAATTAGTCTTCCCTCTGTACAGGGATGAGATCCACAAAAATACAATTGCTGAGACTCTCATCTATGGTAAATGGGATGGATATCATGGGAGAATTTGCACTGGTTTGTACAATATTTCTGACATTGGGAAGGTGGCAGAGATATAATGAGTATGAAGTTGATTGGTATTGTTGATTGCAATTGAAAAGAGAAAAATCATTGGCTCAGGATAATTAATCACGAATTAAGTGTGAGAGTGAGTGGCTTCTTAGGTAGCCTCCAAAGTGACCTGGTTCCTTTCTAGTGAGGAAGTCAAAGGTGGAGGAGAGCATTGGGCACAGGACATAATTTCTAAGAGTTAGAGGTCTGGCAAAGGCTGCATTCTCAGCCCAGCTTGTCCTCTGGGCTAATGATGAGCCCCTCGGAGAAAGGAGAGAGACCCTAGGACCTGATGGGAGGTGATCTTGGTAGATCAACTTGAGTATCCAGATTCCTCTGTGCTCTCTAGATTTACAGAAGTGGCACTGACTGTCCATTTTAGGAAAAGAGCCCCCCTTTCTTGAAGACTCTGAGACAGGCAGTCATTTTGTAGTGGTTCCCTCAGGACCTGCCCTCTATCCACCCCGCTGATGGCTAGGCCAACCCTAGCATTCTATTCTATCAGGAAACAGCTGAGCATGTGCCTGACAAAATGCTGGAAGGAGGGATCACATGTCAGAAGGGCATCAGGACCTAATTTTCATGCTGTGAGAGGAACTAGGAGAGCATTCCTGGGAGTAGCTCCTGAGGATATTGGATCAAGGGTGGAGAAGTAATATAAAAGGCACGTTGTCAAGGTGATGCTGTTGTCCCACAATGCAGCATTTAACATATAAATGTAATATCTTAGACATTCAGGCATCCCAGATACCTGGGAGAAAGTTCTAGTGAACTGCTGGATTGCTCTTGGAACCTTAGGGAAATGACGGCCACATTGAAACTGGCACGGCCGATTGGCAGAATCAAACAGTTCAGAGACTCTATGCCCGCAGGTTCAGTAACTTAGATGAATTGGCCAATTGCTCTAAAGGAACAATTCAGCAAAACTCACAGAAAGAAAAATAGTCTGAATAAGTCTGAATGTATTAAACATGAATCAACAATTAGTAACCTTACAAAAGAGCAAGCACCAGACCCAGACCCACTGTGAATTCTACGAACTATTTGAGGAAGAAATGATACCAGTTCTCTATCATCACTTCAGGTAATAGGAGCAGAGAACATGTTCTAACTCAATCTATGGGGCCAGCATTATCTAACACCAAACCAGGCAGACAGCACAGGAAAACAAAGCAATGGGCCAATATCTCTCCTGAAGAGAAATGCAAACCTATCAATCACATATTAGCAAGTTGAGTCAAAGAATCATAGACTCCAACACAGTGGGGTTTAATGCAGATGTGCCAGCGAATCCTGGCTCAGCATTTGAAAATCAGTTACTGTAATTCATCCCTTCAACAAGGTGAAGAAGAAGCATTATACAAAGACATCAATAGGTGCAGAAAAATAATGTGACAAAATCCAATACCCATTCATGATAAAAACTCAGTCAACTATAAATAGAGGGAAACTTTCTCTACTTTGTAAAGAACATGTGCAGAAAACTAACATTTAATGTTGAGAAACTAGATACTTTTTTTCCTAAGATTGGGAACAAGGCATGGATGCCCCGTTTACTCATATTTACTAGTATAGTGAAAATCCTAGCTAATGCAATAGGTGATAAAACAAGCTAACAAACAAATATCCATTTTACAGATTAATAGGGAAGAAATGAAGTTATTTTTGTTCATAGATGATATGCTTGTCTATACACAAATTCCAAAGAACTGATAACAAATACTCTTGGAATTAGTAAGTGATTAAAGCAAGGTCATAGGACACATGATTAATACACAAGAATTAGTTGCTTTCCTATATGTAAGTCATGAGAAATTAGAAATTGAAATTTAAAACACATCATCTACATTATAAAATTTTATTTTATTTTTTATTTTTTTATTATACCATTATTTTATTTTTTTAATTTTGTTTTATTGCTTAAAGTATTACAAAGAGTCTTAAATAAGTCTCCATTTTTCCCCCTTGACCTTCCCCCCTCCTCCCCTACCCCCCAGTGTCTTGTGTCCATTGATTATGCTTATATGCATGCATACAAGTCCTTCAGTTGATCTCCTAACTCCCCCCCAATAAAATTTAATATTTAAGTATAAATCTAACAAAATATATATAAGAATTAAAGGACAAAAGGTATAAAGCTCTGATGAAAGAAATCAAAGAAGATCTAAATAGATGTAGAGATATATTCCATATTTGTGGATAGGAGACTGAACATTTTTAAAAAATCAGTTCTAAACCTGATGTATATATTCATTGTATCCCAATTAAGATCCCAGTTATCTTGTGGATATTGAAAAACTAAGTCTAAAGTGAAATGGAAAGGAAAAAGACCCAGAATAGCTAGCACAATACTGAAGAAGATCAAAGACAGAAGACCGATCCTATATGACTTAAAAACTTATGATAAAGCTGTAGTATGGTATTAGCAAAAGAATAAACAAATCAATCAGTGTTACAGAATTCAGAGCCCAGAAATAGGCTCCCTTAGACATAGTCAGCTGGTCTTTGATGAAGGATCAAAGGAAATTCAAAGGAATAAGGATAGTTTTTCAACAAATGGTGCTTGGACAGTGAATATCCACATGCAGAAGGTGTCTAGGACAGAATGGATTGCAGACTTACATTTAAAATGCAAAACTATAAAACTTCCAGCAGATAACGCAGGAGAAGCTCTAGGTGACCTTAGGCTGTTGAGGAAATGAAAAGACAAGCCAGAGATGGCGAGGAGATATTCAGAACACATATCTGGAATATGACTTGTATTCAACTATTTTCTATGATGCTGTAATGGTGGGTGCATGACTCTATGCATTTGTCAAAACCCATCGAACTTTATAGCACAAAGAGTAAAACTTAATGTATCCAATTTAAAACAATCTAAACTAATAAAAGCGAAATATTAAAATTAACCGTTTCTCCGAGACAGGGTAAGCCACGCCCACCAGCCAATCAGAGCGGCTGTATGCAAATTAGCCCAGCCAACATGGCGGCCGCCACTCCCGGACCTGAGTAAACAGCCCTTTCCATTGCGGCAGGAGCGAAAGTGAAGCTGCGCCCCTCAGCTCAGCT
>PVJC01047681.1:0-12824 GCA_004026665.1 Murina feae
ACACCAACCACCACCATGCCATCTCCCTTCGCTCACCCCCACATCCCGCTCACCCCCACATCCCCCTCACCCTGCCGCTGGCACTGCACTGGCCTCCAGGGCTCCCGGCCGCCATCTTGCCTGAGCTAATTTGCATACAGCCATTCTGATTGGCTGGTGGGCATGGCTTACCCCTGTCCCGGAGAAACGGTTAATTTTAATATTTCACTTTTATTAGTTAAGATAGTTATTTCTGCTGGAGGAATTACACCATACAAGAATATGCAGTTGCAAATCACACAGCACTTTATTACTTACACAAATTCCTGGTGTCCTGGGTACAGGCTCTGCCCTGTGATTCCCTGAGCACCTGCCCCACCCAATTTACAACCCAACCCCAGCTGTGTGCAGAGGTTTTTGCATATGAATGGCCTGGCCTTTTACAATCTAAAACCTGAGCCAAAGAGCCCCAGAGGTTCCAAAAGAAGGCCTAAGGCTCATCAGCAGCCTCCATTGCTTCACAGCTGGGCCTCATCTGGGCACCTCCAAACCCCAAACAAAGAAGAGGAATCTGAAGATCTCTCTGTAGCTCTTGCTGGGTGGCCTCAGGCTGTGGCTAACTTTGCACCTTCTTGGAAATCCAAGATCCAGTGTACCCAGTGGTCAGAGTGAGACCACACCAGATTACAACTCTTCAGATCCATAAGAAACGCACTCAGGGGGCAGACTCAGTGAGCACCAAAGCCCCACTAAAGCAAGTCCTGCCCCATAAGGGTGTTTCCAGCACAGCAGTTCTCCCATTGTAGACACAACTGGTCCTCACAGCCAATTAGTATGGAGATCAATTCCTCCCAGGGATACCAACAGCAATCAAGGCTTAACTACAACAAGACTGTGCACACAGCCCACAAAGGGGTGCACCAAGAGTGTCCACCTCAGGTAATTGGGGAGGCTGAGCCACTGGGACCTATAGGACACCTAGCACACAAAGCCACTCTATCAACACTGGGAAGCAGCCAAAATGCAGTGATAATGATACATGTCACAAATGAAAGAAATGGAGGAAAGCAAACTACTGGATATAGAGTTCAAAACTATGGTTATAAGGTTACTCAAAAATCTTCTAGAAACCTCTGAGAAATTTAATGAGACCCTTACAGATATGAAAAAGGACCCATTAAAAATTAAGCGTACATTGACTGAAATAAAGAATAATATACAGAGATCCAACAGCAGACTAGAGGATCCCAAGAATCAAGTCAAAGATTTGAAATATGAAGAAGCAAAAAACTTCCAACTGGAAAAGCAAAAAGCAAAAAGAATCCAAAAATATGAAGATAATGCAAGGAGACTCGGAAAATTTCAAGCGTACCAACATCTAAATTATGGGAATGCCAGAAGAAGAGAGAAAGCAATATATTGAAAACCTATTTGAAGAAATAATGACAGAAAACTTCTCCTACCTGGTGAAAGAAATAGACTTACAAGTCCAGGAAGCACAGAGAATCCCAAACAAAAGGAATCCAAAGAGGACCACACCAAGACACATCATATTTAAAATACCTAGGGCAAAAGACAAAGAGAGAATATTAAAAGCAGCAAGAGAAAAACAATTATCTACAAGGGAGTACCCATACGAATCTCAGAAACTGTGCAGGCCAGAAGGGAGTGGCAAGAAATATTCAAAGTGGTGAATAACAAGAACATACAACCAAGATTACTCTACCCAGAAAAGTTATCATTCAGAACTGAAGGTCAGATAAAGAGCTTCACAGATAAGAAAAAGCTAAAGGAGTTCATCACTGCCAAACCAGTATTATATGAAATGCTTAAGGGTATTCTTTTAGAAAGGAAAGAAGAAAAAGAAGGTAAAGATAAAAATTATGAACAACAAAGTGACAACAACTACATATCTTTCAACAAGTGAATCTAAAAACCAAGTGAATAAAAAATCTGATGAACAGAATAAACTGGTGAATATAATAGAATCATGGGTGTAGAAAGGTAGTGGACTGACTATTCTTCGGGGGAAGGAGGTGTGGGGTGTGGGAAGAGACTGGACAAAAATTGAACACCTATGGATGAGGACAATGGGGGGTGGTAAGGATATGGAGTGGGGTGGGAACCTGGTGGAGGGGAGCTATAGGGAGAAAAAAGAGGAACAACTGTAATAATCTGAACAGTAAAGACTTATTTTAAAAAAAAAGAGGATCTACCCATGCTTGGTGATGGAAACTAGAAATAAAAAGAAAATTCCTTATTCTCACTGCAGTTAGTAGGAAGGGGTTATATGTTATTTACTCCTGACTAGAATTGCATGGAGGAGCTTGGGGTCCTTTTTTGTTGTTGTTGTTAATCCTCACCTGAGGATATTTTTTCCATTGATTTTTAGAGAGAGTGGAAGAGAGAAATATTGATGTGAGAGAGACACATCAATTGGTTGCCTCCTGCACACACCCCAACTGGGGCTGGGGATTGAGCCTGCAATGGAGGTAGGTGCCCTAGATCAGAATTGAACCTGGGACCCTTCAGTGTGTGGGCCAATGCTCTAACCACTGAGAAAACCAGGGGGGTCCTTTGTTTGTACAAACTAGGGCAGGGATCCTTTCTTTGTACATCATCCAACACATAATAGCTTAATTTGAGAAGTTTAGTCTTTCCCTTTTTAGCACTAAACTCTTAGATCACACCACGTACCAGGAAACAACCATTGTAGTTCTGTAATCAGTGTAGATGCTCTGGGAGTCACTTAAGGGATTAGAACCACATCAGGTCTCATTTAAGCATAATTTACTTTCTAGAGCCATACCATCTTGATGAACTAAATTAGTAGTTCCTTAAAGCGCCTTCATGGTTTTAAATAAGTCACTTTACATTTAATGTTTTGCAATAATGTTTATTTTATTGGCACCTTCTCCTGCAGTTGTGATTTGCTGATAGTTTCCAAAATCCAGCAGTGATTGGTTCATGAGAAAACAGAACTATTCAGAAAATTAAAACACAGCTTATCTTTCTATGCTCCATCTGCTCAATCATGTCTTATTAACTTAAATTCTAGTAAGGTGTCTCAGGGCTTTAAAATGCCACATTGGACTCTTGAAATAAAAAATAATGTTGTTGCTTTTCATTCATTTACTGACATTTTAGTCTCCAAATATGAAGGTCTAAATTCTAATTGAAGAAACACTGACCGAAGGTTGCACCACACTTGATATTTGCACTAAAAGCCTAGGTTGAGGTATCATAAAATCGGGCTTCTGAAGCAAGTTTATATGTGGATGATATCTGACTCAGAGTACGTCAATCCCAATTCCAATTCTGACTAATCCAGAGAGCAATGATTTAGAGAAATCACATTGCATTACCTCAAAGTACATTTATAAGATATGGCTCATTAATGATTTCAACATAGCTTGTTTTAGGTAAGTGACCGGATGACTAGCAATGCAAATATCATTCTCTTGATGCCAAATCTCGCTAATATTTATACAACTTTAAAGACACACACACATCATAGGTCTCTTCTGAAGCACTTAAAAAATGAAACACTTGGGATTGGGGAGATGAAACAATCCAGGCTCCGTCACTAACAGATAAAATCAAAAGCCACACAGTTTAGAATCATTAGATTTGTTTGGCTAGTCTAAGGAGTTAAAGCCTTGAATACAGAGATTCTTGGGCAGTTAAAGAAATGAGAAAAGTCCTGTTCTAAGAGCCAGTCTGACAACAAGGTTGCCATAATTCATGATTTTTTAAAAGAAGTACCAAAAAGGGTATATGTCTCTCCCTTTTGTCTTCAAGGTACCTCACATGCTATCTTGAGCAATTGCAGCCTTCCAGCCATCTTGTTCAAATGTGGCTAAGCCTAAGGATTAATGTCTAAAGACCAGATCATTTATCAGACCATGTTTCAGCAGGCATCTAGCAGAAACAAGGAGCATTGTGGGTGAATTGTGAAGGAGACAAGGAGATTGAAGCTTTAGGTCGTGGTTAAAATTTTGCCACTAACAATCTAAGACCAAGTTTTTCCTGGAGCAGGACTAAGTGAGAAGCAAAGGGGCAAGGAGAGTCATGTATTTTTGTTGTTGTTTTTTGTTTTTCTGTTTTTTTCAAGACAAAATATATATTACATTATTTTAAAAAATTGTTTTTAACTTTAAAAATTTAAAGGCTTTTAATATGACTTTTTTTTCTTATTAAGGTTTTATACCATCCTTTGATATATAAAGTGATAATTTTACTCGTGTGATTTTTAAATGTCCTTATTGTGTAAAATCAAGTATAGCAATCATTTGCGCTTCTGTTCGTAAAATTTTGTCATTGGTCCATGAAATCTGTAAGTCCACCAGTATTTGGCTAATATTAAAACTTGTGAATGAATGAATGAATGAAACAATCAATCAGTGAATGAATGAAAGCAAAGTGGTGACAAGGGGTTGATAAGAGTCAAGAATGGTATCAGTTGTGGGCAGACAGAGAAAAACTATGAGTGTCAGAATTTCCTTTAGAATGGGATATAGTGAGAAGGACTAAATGACAATTTTTATCTCAGCATGTTTTACCTAAGACTCTAGTTTCATTTTCTTTAAATGAAACTTACTATTGATTCCAAGTCTCCATTCAACCTACAACAAGATATCTGGAAATTAAATCTGGGGCTGAGGAATCCAGGTGTCTTAAGACAGGAAATCTTCAAGGTCTTCCAGACCATTTACTTTTACAGACTTTGAGAACATCTATAGCCCATGCTGGCTAGGTGTGCTCACATAAATCCTTGTATGTCATGGAGTTCCTAAGGGGCCTCCTGTCCATCATTTCCCCTTTGTGGCTTCTTTCACAAGCTTTCAGCAGACACAGAATTCGCCTGAAGAACTTGAAAATAGCCGTAGAGTGATACTACTAACAATAGCGAGCGAACATTTATTGAATGCCTACTATGTGCCAGGCACAGCTCTAAGCACTTCCCATATGTTTATACATTGGATCATCCCAGCCACCCTAAGTGAGGTTCTATCACTAGCTTCAGAATTTTTTTTTTTTTGCAGCACAGAACTCAAAATAGAAAATTTTTCTACTTCATGTAGCAATTCACATAATGGGGTTTGTCTCTTTCTCCCTTTACATTTCAAAGCTGGTGACACTTTAGCCTTTCTTGTAAATTTGTCTCACCCTTCACCCTTGAAACTCATTCTGTTCCTGGTTTCAAAAATTTCAGAATCTTTACCGCCATAGCTTTGGAACTCAGTATCCAGGCAGCCTGACCTCTGCTGGTTGCTCTGAACTTGCTTGCAAGCTCCAGGGATTAGGCTCTCTTATTTCTAGCAGCCAAACCTTGGCTGTCCTTGGCTGCCGTATTCTTCCTATTGTGTAAGTCTTTCCTATTTGTTTGTTTGTTTCTGATGGTTTCCCACTCTTTTTGAGACTAAAATAGCAACATTTCTGCTCCTGAAAACCAGTATCTGGTCCCCATTAAGTATTGCTGTCCTTCTCTTATGTCAACTCCAGACCTGCCTGAATTTTTGCCTGCTGTCTAGTCTTTGGAACTCTCACTTATTCTGCTCCACAAGGTTACTCTAACCCCCAAAAGCCTTCTCATCACCCTATGACCAGATCTTGAATATGTGTCACTGCCTCTTCATTCCCCACTTCCTCCTCATTCCTTCCTTAAGGCCACACGCCTCAAATCAAAAACCTCTGAGTAATTTCCCTTACTTAATGTGCATGGGTTCGTTAGTTTGTTGTTATTTAATTTACATCTGTCAATATTAAGCTTCATTTCAATTTCCTAGCACACAATTCTCATGAAAAAGTTAAATCTCCCCAGATAACTGTATTACTCCTGATTATTTGTTTTGTCTTTAGTTGAATTGTAATCAAATCCAATAGTCTTATGACGGGGGAAATTACCAGTAAATACAGAGAATATTTCATATATTTTCAGATCTATAGAAAATTCAAAACATCCTCCACTATAATTACTGATATGTTAAAACCTTAGTCCTTCCGTTGTACTAGCCACATTTGCAGTGCTCAGTAGACTCGGGACTACAGGCTTCTGTATTGGACAGTGTAGATATAGAACATTTCTATCATCACAAAAACTTCTGCTGGACAGTGCTGCCTAACAAAACCTCTCATTTTGTTAATATGCAAACCAAGGACTCTGAGGTTAACTGTCTTATCAAGGACACAGAGCCAGCTAAGGGTCAATTAAACTAGTTATCACATGTCCTGACTCCCTTTTATTGCTCAACTAACAGTCTTTCAACTTATAGTTGTAAATGTTATGTTTGTTTTGGTTCATTTTCCCCAAATTGTCAAAAGCTTTTTGATTCTAAAGTGTCTGGTTTATTGTATGAAACTTGAAGAACAGGGAAGCTTCAGGGAAAAGCCATTATGACAGTTATCAGCAGAGCCTGACTTTGTGTTTTCTGACTTTGGTCTTTGAAAGATTTGTTGCATGAACTACTGAGAGATTAATCTTAACGTTTTTCATGCAGCTAGTCACAGAAAGCAGACAAAACTCATGCACAGAACCAAAGGTCAAAGGGAAGCTACCTGCTCAAGGTCAGCACTGGGTTAGAGTTTGGATTCCTGCCCATTGTCTGTGGAAGGACAAAGGCACTTTCAGCCACAGCCAACACGTGGATCTCTGACATGGAATTCCACTCTCCAGGCACTTGCCAAAGGCTAGCAATAACTGGAGGAACTGATCCAAGAGAAATATTTACAACCACACCCACTCAAAGATCTGGCTATCTTCCTGTTGCAGACACACCGAGGGCTGGGAGGGCGCAGAGAGCACACCCTGTGTCTTTTCTGGTGGCACTGTGGGTGTTCAGAGGAAGGCTTGATCCCAGGGAGACACACAAGCTTCTATTCCAAATCCCAATGTGAGTACTGCCCTAAGGACTGCTCGGTTACCAACACTCTCAGGGTGCTGCTGAGGGAGCACTCTTCAAATGTTTTTGTTTTCAAGCTTGGTATCTTCAATAAGATTGAGACGCTGCTATTCACACTTCCTGGAATAAAGTATGATCATCCAAAAATAGTCATTTTTTTTTCTCTCTCCAAACAGCATATAGGGCAATGCTGAGTGTCAGCACACACAGCCTCTGACAGCTGGAGCTCAGATTCTAAACAGACAATGAATACATGGGTGCATGTTTAGTGTTTTGGATTTTTTTCCAGATAAATACCCAGAGATGGAATTGCTGGGTCATATGGTAATTCTCTTTTAATTTTTGTGGAACCTCCATTCTGATTTCCATAGTCGTTGTACTGTGCACAAGGATTCCTTTTCTCCACAACTTCACCAACACTTGTAAAACTGTTTACTTTTTTTATTTGAGGAGAAAAGATGGGTTAATAGAAAATGCAACATGGCTAAATTTCCCATTTGATCATAGATTGTTCTTACCATCATTTCTAATGAACTAAGAATATAATTTCAGTAGAAAAGTTTCCCTTTCTCCAATATTGAGATAAACAAGTAGACAATGCATTGCACTTGTGCCAAACTATACATATTTTTTAAAAGAAAGATGGAAGGAAGGAAGGGAGGGATGAAGGAAGGAAAGAAGAGAAGGAGGGTTGGGGGAAGAAGGTAATTTCTAATGAAATGGAATGATCATAGTGTATAGTGTGTTAATATTGTCATATATGCACACTATATATACAATAGCCTTACCATAACTTTGTCTTTCATTTTCACTCAATAGACCAATCTCATAATGTCATAGTTTTCGCTAGAATAGAGATAAAATATTTTGCACAAGTGTCTTGGTCTATACACAACACAATGTCAAACTTTGTGGCACATGATACACACACACACACACACACACACAAATCCTTTAGGGTGTGTGGCAATGTAAGGCAGTGGAAAGCATCTTAGCTGGAGTCGGAGTACCAATTTGTTACATTCTCTGCCAATAGATTTTTGTGTGCCCCGAAACAAGTCAGTCAGTCTCTTGGGACCTCAGTCTCCTCATTAATAAAACTGGGGGTTGGAATAGATCATTTTTAATTCTAAAATTGCATTAATTGCATGCCAAAACCAACGTGTAAACTGAACTCATTCTTCAAAGCAAACAGTGGCAAGCTCTCAAAATAAACATAACTGGAACTGAACTTGAGCAAATTATGAGAAAGTAATAGGAATGAAAATAGACTTCATTTTTCTGTCTGTCTTGCTACCTTGAACCTACTCCCAATGGCTAGCAACATTTTTCAAAAAAGGATGACGTTGCCCATTACTTTCTCTCATTATGGTGCCCATTGTCTGTGTCATAGATTTGTTACATCTGTTACATCCTCACAGGCTACACGGACTGAAAGTTTCTGAGAATATTGGGGATTTATCCCACCTCGCTAATGATAAATTTCACCTGAGCCATCCACTATTAATAGTGTATATTTTGAACACCCCTGAACACTATGATTACCTTCCCTTCTTCACAATTCTTCTTTTCCTGCATATTCTTGAAGACTCTTTCAGTATCCCATGCATCTTAAACAAAATGGATTATTTCTCCTCAATGACAGAGGCCAACACCCCCATTGTTTTGTAGCCCTCCGCAGTGTTGTATATAGAGCAAAAGTTGACAATTATCCCACAAGTTAAAAGAAGACATTTCACTGACTGAATTGGTCTGTGCAGAGCAAATCAATCACATTTTCTAATACTGTCAGATTTGGCTGTAAATGCATATGTTAAGTCTCCCCAAGTCAGTCTTTGCTGACTTATAATTCAAATTTCAAAAGGGCACAGCTTTTAAAATAGATGCATGTTATCTTCACAGACTTCTCATAGGCCTATTAACTGGTATCTTTAGAATCAGCTTCAGCCATTTGATGATTGTGACAAGCTGGATAAGTGACAGGTCTTTTACATTTTAGTTTCTTCCTTATACAGATATGAACTGTAAAATTCGCAAGTGAGCAGGTCCAGCAGGAGGTACCATCTTATCTCAACATCTTAAGACTCAGAGAGTATGAAACTGTGACCTAACCATAAATGAAACATAATGAGGACATCACAGTGTGAGGACTGGCAGAGACATCGGAATGGCTTTGTCCTTACACATGTGGGATGTGAGACTCCAGAAAGATAAATGGAGATGAGGCAAGTGCTGCCATTATAGTTGTTCCTACTGGAAACCAGGAACTGTGCCTAGTCAAGAGCAGTGGTAGTTTTGCCATTTGCCATTGTTAAAATTATTGATAAGGAAAAAAATAGTTCAGGGAAAACAAATATCCACAAGCCAGAAGTCAGTGTGGTGCTGTCCCTGGGAACAGACTGAAGCAGCCTCCTGGCAAGCCAAGTGAGCTGGATCAGCATGGCGTTGTGATTGACATCCTCCCTGCTGCTCTGAACTCCTAGATCAGAAGGCCGTAGATGTCCCGCACAGCAGTAGCCACCCTGTTTTCAAAAATGATTAAGAAAGTATTGTACCCAGACCACTGGTGCTTCTGAGAACCAGTAAAGTTTAAGGAGCAAGCACCCAAACCATAGGAGCTTCGTGATCCTGCTTTGCACTTGCCACCTTTCTTCGGTGGAGAACACTTTACTCACCTCTGTAGAGCCTTTCTATACCTAGACTATAAGTTCTTAGAAGGCAGGAATGGCAGCGTGCTCGATCTTTTATTCTTAACACTTAGCAAAATACCTGACATTCAAGAGAAACAAACAAACAAACAAAAATGTACAAAATGAGTAAACGCTCAGCTTTTCCTCTGACATGGATGAAGTGGCTGTTCTTTGAAAGCCCCTATTGCCATTGTTAGCTGTTTTAGGACTATACTTACCCATCTCCCCTGTGAGATTCTTGAGGACAAGAACTGCTTTCTCTTCATCTCCCAAGGCTAGGGCAGTTTCTGGTACAATGTGATGTAGCCATCAAATATTTTGAAATAAATGTGAATGGATTAAATATATATATTGCTTGTATGGGTCTAAAAAATTTCATATTTTAGAGGGTCATCTGAAAATAATTTGAAAATTAAAGTAAAATCTAGAAGGAATTTTACACCCAATCTAGCCTAACACCCTCCTTGTGGGTCAACTGACTTACCAACACAGCTAGTTATTAGCTACTGTCTTCCACCACTTAAGTGTGTGCTGTTTTTTATATAACAGTTATACTCAATATTACCAAAGCAATGATTAAACGTAAATATTAAAAGTTCCTGGTGAAGCGTCCTCTCCACTATTCTCTAAGTCTTTGTAATTCTCTTAGTTATTTCAGTCAAGTTGGAGTAAACATTTATTGTATCTCTGTGTGATTCTGACACCAACTCCGCAATACAGTTACTCTGTATCTCCATTTTACAGGTGAGAAAGTGAGGAAAAGTGCCCAAGGTCGTGCAGCCTTGAAGTTTCAGAGTCACACACAAACTACCTACAGGTCCTCTTCTCTTCCTGCTGTCCCCTGCAGTATAGACACTCAACTGCAGTTCACCCCTGCCAGGCATACTCCTTAGGATTACTTAGAAGATATGTGTGTCTTCTGATTTTAAGTAGCTAACCCAACAAAATAAAAGTAAGAGATGTGTTATTCCCCTTTATTGCCCATAGTCTGACCTAAGACCAGGTAAAACTTATTGATTGTTCTAGATCGCATACATTTTTAACTTTCTACAGCAAGCTCTAAACTCTTTCAAATATCCTGTAAGATTTCCAACAAAGCAACAATTCACTTATGGAAGATAAGATCTGATGTAAACTAAATACCCCTCTAAGAGACTCCAAAGCACTCACCTGTCGAGCAGGAGAGGACTCTCCAAGATGCAGATCTCACTCTCTTCCAATCATGCTAGGATGTTTCCTCTTTCTTGTCTAGTTTCCTCAAAACTCTCAAAAGCTTTCTTTTAACATAACTGTACATCAACATTTCCATACAGGAGACAGTAACTCATTTTATTGAAACCACTTTACATGTCAAGTTCTTATTTTGTAAGCTGAAGCTCTCACAGCCCATAGTCAATCAAGTGCCAGTAGTCTTCTTCCTTTTCACATTCACATTGTTTTGTGTTGTGGGAAAGAAAGCCGGTTAACCTTTCTAGGGAATTCATATTAGAATGCACTCTTCAGTATGTTAAGTAGTGAAAGCTTTTCAATGACGTATGTTGCTTTTGAGTTGTTATAAAATCTCCATCTAGAAAATGGATGCAGCAAGTTTATAGCAAGAATGAAATTTTTAAAAAGTGACTTCTCTCCTCCCTTCAATAATGACAAATAGTTTGAATCCACATACCAAAACGTAAATGGGTTCACCTTTAAAAGTTCGGAGAAAAGGAGAATATGAACATTCCAACTCAATGAAGAGTAGAGGAAATATAAGGTAATTTTGGATGCTGAGTCCTACGGAAACAACTTCCATTATCTTCTAAAACTGTAAAATGCATTACCATTTTTTCTGAATCTTCTACTGAATTATGGATTCAATTCTGATTTCTACTTTTGCCATAGTAGTCTGCATGTATTAATTTCCCTATGGTACCATCCCTTCAATTTATGAACTACATTTGAACTTCAACAGAAATATCAAGTAAATAAGAAATAATTAATTTCCTACTACTCTCAGGAATTGATAGAAAGCAGGTTTGTATTTTTCATCACTTTTCCAGACAGGCAACATGATGGGAAGGGGCTTAGAAATGAATAGATCCAGATTTAAATCTGGGCTCCCCTGCTAAAAGGGAGTATGACCTTGGGCTAGGTCTTGCATTCGGTTAAGAATATTAATTCAGTCAAGGTAAACAAACTATATTAAACCTTGAGTTTTTCACATGATAATGGGACTAATGATACTGCGAGGATTAAATAAATTGAATAAAGCACTTGGCTCAGAAATTATGCCCTATAATTATTGGCTCCCTTCTCGTGCACAAATTTCCTGTTTATATCCCTACTAGTGGCTCAGTGCATGAATTCATGCACAATGAAAGGAAATTAATTAGAAGGTAGCAGGCAGGGCGGGACTGGGCAAGATGGGCCAGAGCACCCTGGAGCCAATCTCCCTCAGTCCCTCCCCAGCATTTTCAAAGAGATCCCTTCAGCAGGTGGGGTCCCTCGGCCTGGACTGCAGGTATCGGGCCCAAACTGGCTCTCCGACATCCCCCAAAAGGTTCCAGAGTATGAGAGGGGACTCTGCAAAGTTGCTGTCATACAAGGTGTGGAACACAAACACAAGTGTGCAGTAAACCAGATTCAGGGACAACAGTGTCCCAGCAACAACATAACCCTTGGCTGAAGGTGGAATTGCATGGCCCTGCTCTGGTTTCAGGGTGCATTACCTGAGAACCGCCTCTGCCAAATCACTGCAGCTTGGCAGCTCCAGTATCTGCTTCCTGATGGTCAGTCTGCATCATAATGACTGGTCGGATGGGTGGAGGGACACTTAGCATGTTAGCCTTTTATATATATACTAGGGGCCCGGTGCACAAAAATTTGTGCACTCGGGGTGGAGGGAGTCCCTCAGCCCGACCTGTGCCCTCTCACAGTCTGGGACCCCTCAGTGGATGTCCTATGATGGCCCCAGTCTGCCAGGCGCCTTTTGTGTGTGTGTGTGTATGTGTGTGTGTCACCACTGGGGACCTGCCCCCAGCTGCATCTGAGGCTCAGAGCAGTCCTCCTGTGTGTGTCTACCTGCCGGGGGCCTGCCCCCAGGCATACCGTGGAGGCTTGGAGCAGGCACCCCCTCTATGTTGATCTCTCAGACTCTTGCCCTCCCCTGCATGTTGTTCTCTTTTTTGAGCTGTGACCAGGGCTGGGTGCGGCCTGCCTCCCAAGCTTGCCTACTGCCCATCTTCCTCCAGCCACCAGAAAGCAGGGAAAACCC
>PVJC01047682.1:0-12829 GCA_004026665.1 Murina feae
AGACCTGCTCACCCCTTCTGAGGCCACTCAGGGCCGCGGACAGGTGTGCACACCTGGGCATTGGATTGGTCTCTGCTTGGTGCTTCTGCAGGCTGTCCCAGAGCCAAGTCCCTGCTGGTTTCCTGGTTTCCATCCGTCTTTCTCTGGTGCCCTCCAGGCTGTGGTTTTCCTGGGGGCACCGGTCCCCAGGGTCTGCGGGCACTACTCAAGTCACAGTAGCAACATCAGCCCCTTGGGTGTGTGGCTGGCCAGTGGGCAGCAGCCCCATCTGGAAACTAAAAAGAGAAACAGAATCCTCTTCCTGCACTTCCCCAGACTCTTCTGTGTCTTTGCAGGTAGCCGAGGCCAAATGGGGAATTTATGAATCGACACTTTTATTCCCAAAACAGCTTGATTTCTAAAGGAACGTTCTTTTGATTCCAAAGAACTGGGAGCAGGGAGTGAGTTTGGCTGGGAAGCCAGAGCAGTTGGAGAAAGGAAGGGGGTGATGCACGGGCGCCTGGCCTTCTGTGCACCTGGAAAATCTCCGCTGTGCACTTCGAACATGGCCCTGGACCCCGGTAGGAAGAATCCAGAACCGATTCCAGTGGGAACGTCGGGAGACGTGCTTTCCGAGAGACAGTGAGCGTGTCTCCGCAGCCTCGCACGGCTGCATGAATTCCATGATGAGGTGCTGGATGCTCTTCCTCCTCACCTGGGCACCTGTATTTCCCTGATGGGCATACAGCAAAGCGGAGGGGCGCTTGTGCAGAGGGCAGGGGTGCTCCCAGGAGGTCCCTCTTTAGCACCTGGCAGAAGGATGGCCCGGAGCAGGCACAGCAGCCAGTGTCAGGACACTGGGGAAGGGACGTGGCACATGAGGTGGGCTTTCCCCCCTTTCCCTCCCATTTCTTTTTTTTTGGTAATCCTCACCCAAGGATACTTTTCCATTGATTTTTAGAGAGAGCGGAAGGGATGGAAGAGACAGACAGAGGAGGAAAACATCGATGTGAGAGAGACACATCGATTGATTGCCTCCCGCATGCACCCAGACTGGGGCCGGGATCATTCCTGCCCTTGACTGGAATCAAACCCACAGCCCTTGAGTTCACAGGCCGATGCTTTATCTACTGGGCCAAGCCAGTCAGGGCACCATTTCTCTATTAGGCATGACATCCTTCAGCTGGACTGGGGCTGGTGAGCCTGTTCGGGATTCCGGGAGATGACAGCGTTCTTACTGGGTGACGGAGGTCGCGCTTGCTTTCTCAGCCGCTTTGAGTCTACACAGAAGTCCTGGCAGGCGGGCTCGTGTGGGGGCCAGCAACATCTGAGGTGGTTGCTGCCTCGGACCTGGGAAGGAGTCCACAGGGTGCCTGGCCAGGAAAAGAACAAGGTGGATAGGTTAGTTGTGCAAAAATCTGGGACCTGGCTATCTCGATTTGTTTTGCTGAATCATTTCCTCCCTTTAACGCTATGCAGTCGCCCTGACCGGTTTGGCTCGGTGGATAGAGTGTCGGCCTGCAGACTCAAGGGTCCCGGGTTCGATTCCGGTCAAGGGCATGTGCATTGGTTGCGGGTGCATCCCCAGTAGGGAGCGTGCAGGAGGCAGCTGATCGATGTTTCTCTCTCATCAATGTTTCTGGTTCTCTATCCCTCTCTCTTCCTCTCTTTGAAAAAATCAATAATATATATTAAAAAAATATAAAGCTATGCAGTCTGTACTAGACTCTCCTCCCCCTTGCCTCCTCCAGCGGGGCGTCTGGAATCACATCAAGTTATTTGTTTAGTAATTTATCCGCCGTGGCAAGGCCGGGACTGGCTTTCCCAGGTCACACACTGCACTGTTGGCAGGGCTGGGACTTGAGCCTGAGGCTCCTTTCCCCTTGTCTGGACCGACTTCTGCTTTCTAGTTGGCTCACCTCTTTGCACTGCGCAGGGTGCCCCTTCCCAGGCTGCGATGAGAAGGCCCTGAGCCGTGGGAGGTGTCTGCGGGAGGGGTTGCGATGGGGTGCACTGTTCCTGTGATCCACGTTTGCTGTGATGGGAGCAGCCCTCAGAAGAGAAAGACTTGCATTTGTATGCAGCCCGTCTGACGGCACAGAGATAAATGCAGCACCGCTCCAGCTGCACCCCCCAGCACAGCGCCGAGAAGGCGGACCCACAGGGAATGCTGATTTCCTCACCATCTTCTTTAGAAACCCCCTCCCACTGCCCACCTGGCTTTGTTAGCATCAGGGGCAGCCTAGCGCTGCAGTGAGAGGCTTAGGTTCTGGAGGCAGCCCTGTGTGATCGTGGCGCTCTTGGAGGAAGTCACTTGTATGAGCTTCATTCCTTTTGTCTATGAGCTGGGTGTCTCGATGCCTGCTGAATAGACTTGAGAGTCAATATGGGAATGTAAAGCACTTTGCTCAGTGGCTGGCGCGTACGAAGCATTCAGTGGCAGGTGGGCACTGGCTTCGTCCTCGCTGGGGGTGTCTCACTGACTTGGATGGATGTGGGATAAAATGCCCAGTCCAGAATCTGGCCTGTGGTTATCTTTATTTTTTTTTTTGTTAATCCTCACCCAAGGATATTTCTCCATTGGTTTTTAGAGAGAGTGGAAGGGAGGGGGAGAGAAGAGAAAAAGAAACATTGATGTGAGAGAGACACATCGGAGGTATACGCCCTTGACCAGAATCGAACCTGGAACCCTTTAGCCTGCAGGCCTACGCGCCATCCACTGGGCAAAAACCAGCTAGGGCATTTTCATTTATCTATGTATATAAAAGCCTGAGCAACCATCAGACCATCCGACTGATAGCTATGACAATCAATGACCACCAGGGGTCAGACACTCAATGCAGGAGCTGCTGAGCTGTGGTGACTTGGCAGCTGCAGTTCTTGGGTGACGCACCCAGAACCAGAGAGGAGGGAATCTGATTCTGGGGTGCGTCACCCGAGAACCACCCTCTCGCAATCTGAGAGGCGTTGGGGGATGTCGGAGAGCCAGTTTTGGCCCAATCCCCACAGGCCAAGCCAGGCGAGGGACCCCACTGGTGCACGAATCCGTGCACCGGGCCTCCAGTATTTAATAATCAAAGCTGTTGCTTCGGATGGGAATAAGTGGGAGAGACCGGGTCTTAGATTCTTTTTCCTGCCTTGTCTCAAAGTCACTGTCTTGCTTTGACCGTCACTCTCCTCATCTGTGCAGCGGAGCTGACTGAACATTGTGTGATGCTGAAGAGAAACCACAGAAAGTCTCCGTTCAACTGATGGCGGTTGGACCCGAGTTGCGGGAGTAAACTGCCTGTTGGGCATCTTACCCTTTATCTCCGTGATTCTAGTTTTAGGAATGTGCTGTCCCCGAGTACAGACTCCCAAAGAAAAGTGGAGAATGAGACCCGTGCGAGTGGTTCATTAGCAGTGCTGTTTAAAATAACGCTAAATTTAATGGAAAAATATTCTTGAGTGAGGATGAACCAAAAAAATAAAAACATAGCCCCAAATTGACAATTCCACAGGCATCCCAGGTCTTCAGGCAGTTTGGTGTTTCAGTGCCACAGCGCCCCCGGTGGCTGTAGGGAGCATCAGGTGCATGATGCCAGCCTGTGGGAGGTCCCCTTTGGGAGGGAGCTGAGTGATGGGGACAGTTTGGTGTTTTTGCACCACAGCCCCCCCCCCCCCCCGCTGTGGCAGTGGGAAGTGTCAGGTGCATGATGCCAGCCTGTGGGAGGGAGCTGAGTGATGATGGGATGGCAACAATCCACTGTTTTCCCTGAGGCCCAGAGAGGGCTAGTGGTTTCTGAAACCAGTTCTTGAGTCCACTGAGCACCCCTTCCTGCAGGTCCCCTGCTTGGGCCACAGCCAAGGCCCTGCCCTGGAACCTCTGCAGTGCCTGGCCGGTGGCCTCAGGGGTCTGGTGGCTGTGCCAGAGCAAACTGGACTTGCTCAGATCCAGGGCTGCTTAAATGCCACTAAGCAGTTCTTTGGCAGCAAGTGACAGTGGGCAAGGGCCAGAGCTGGCAGAGTCCCGGAGAGGAGGCATGAGGGGGGCGGCGGGATGTGATGTGTGTGGCTGGGGCAATTCGACATTTAAAGGCCTTTCTGTGTAGACGGAGACTGGGCAGCCGTCTGGGTGCATAGGTGGTAGCTTATCTCCTCTGCCGGGGTTTCCCTGATGGGCCCCTGTGCCCTAAGGCAGCTGTGATCTGGGGATGGGTTTGGGTCCCTGGAGACTCTGAGTCCCCCTAGGACAGTGGTTCTCACCTTGTGGGTCGCAACCTCTTTGGCAGTCAAAGGACCCTTTCACAGGGGTCGCCTAAGACCATCCTGCATATCAGATATTTACATTACGATTCCTAACAATAGCAACATGACAGTTATGAAGTAGCAACAAAAATAATGTTATGGTTGGGTCACAACCTGGGGAACTGTATTTAAAGGGCCAGAAGGTTGAGAACCACTGCCCTAGAACCCAGAGTTTTGCTCAGAGGGTTCTTCCTCTGAGGACCATTGGGGGTCTCAACAAGGAACTGTTCAGAGCTTTTGGCTCAGAGTGAGCGCTCAGTGAGTGTTGGTTGCCTATCCCTTCTTGGAGGTGAGGTGGGTCATTCATTGTGACCCTTTTAGGAACACTGCGATCATCTGGGCAGGATTTTTTTTTTGGGGGGGGGGTGGATTCCCAATTTCTGGCATAGAACAGCTTTCCACGCACACAGACCTGTGCCTGCTAACAGCTCTGCAAATACAGGTGATGCATCTTGGAAAACATTAGCCTGGAAAGTGGAGGGCGGGAAATAGAGTTAACCTACTCCAGTAAGTTTATCCTTCTTTTCCTAAAGTCATTGTAGCCTGTGATGAAAGAACAAGAGTCCATAAAATGGGAAATTAGACATGTGGTAATTCCTAGGAGTTAATTTCTAAGGCTCTGATAGTTCAGCGCTTTATAGGGGCAGTCTTAGTCCACCATCCCTCTGCCTAATGTCCCACAGCAGCTGCCCACGTTGAGGATAAAAAAGGGAACTCAGCCTGGTGCACAACACTCTTTCACGATTCCACTGCCGCCTCAGTCAGTTTCGTTGTTCTGGCATTCTTAGCCAACATTCTTGAAGGTGCACCTCAGACAACCAATGTGTATTAGTTTCTTGTTGCTGCTATAACCAATTACCACTTACTTAGCTGCTTAAATGAATGCAGAAGTATTTGTTTGCACATGTAGAGGTCAGAAGACCAAGGTCAGTCTCTCTGAGTCCAATGTCAGGGTGTCCTCAGGGCTGGCTCCTTCAGCTGGTCGCCTGTATTCCTTGGCTTTTGGCCACTTCCTTTATGTGCAAAGGGCATTGCTTCAATCTCTGCTTCCGTCATCACACCGACTCTTCCTCTGATGTTAACTCTTCCTACGTCTCTCTTAGAAGGGTCTTGTGATTACTTCGGGCTCAGCCAGATCATCATCCATAATAATCTCCCCGTCTCCAGGTCTTTAGTCATACCTTCCAAGTCTTGTTTCCATTAATAGAACACTCACAAATTCGAGGAATTAGCACATGAGCATCTTTGGGGGACCATTACTCAGCCTACCCCAGTGTAGTTAGTTCCCTGCTCTTCGTACCTAACATTATGGCCTGCACCTCGGAGGACTGGTGCCCAGGAAAGTGGGGCCAGGGCAGTAACCATGCAGACATCCCAGGGAGAAGCCCTGCGTGCTGATTTCCATGCAGCCTTGTGGGCCTGGAATTGCATTTCCTCCTGGGAACGGAGGCCCCCTGGGCTTCAGTCTGTCAGGTCCCATGTTTTCCCTTCACTTCAGCTGTCTTTATTCCCTCTTTGTTGTGCTGTAACCAGATCGGCCTAAGTGAAAGCCAGTATGCAATTTCCCATTAACATTTATATTGCTTTTCCTTTGTTTCTTGGCGAGGCCCTGAAGACCCGGATGGCTGCGGGAAATCTTCTTCCATCTAAATAATGTCCCTGTTGGGGACTGGATCCCGGCTTTTTGCTGGACTGTGGAGAAGAGTGGGTGTGGCAGACTCGTGAGCTCAGAAGAAGTTAAGGCACAGAATTCAGTCCCAAAACTGCAGTTTGGATTTGGCAAACGCAGACTGAATTCCGTGTCTGCTATGCTGGGTCTTCTCTGTGACCCACTGTTTACTAAGTGGTTATTACGTGCCAAGCATCCTTCCAAACGCTTTGATTTCATCACCTCCTTGACTTCTTGGAACTGCCCTGTGAAATGTAGTTCCCATTATTATTATTTCTTAAAATATATTTTATTGATTTTTTTTTTGGACAGAGAGGAAGGAAGAGGGATAGAGAGTTAGAAACATCGATGAGAGAGAAACATTGATCAGCTGCCTCCTGCATACCCCCCACTGGGGATGTGCCCACAACGGAGGTACATGCCCTTGACCAGAATAGAGCCTGGGACCCTTCAGTCCGCAGGCTGACGCTCTGTCCACTGAGCCAAACCGGTTAGGGCTGTACTTCCCGTTACTATTCAAGTTTTACAGAAAGAGAAACTGAGGCAGGGAGGGGTTGCTTAGCACGTCCGAGGTAGTGAGTGGCATGAGCCCCAGAGCGGGCTGCTGTGCCGCCTTGCTGTTGGAAGACCCAGCACCGGCCCCCAGATGCGCAGGGCCCAGCGGTGGCGCCTGAACTGGCCTGCACTGCAGGTTGGGTGGCAGAGCCACAGGGAGCCAGAGGGTGTGGAGGCTTCCCAGGCAGAGAGAATGACAGAGAAATGCACACACTCTGTCCTCAGCGCATGCTCTTCAGGTAGAACATGGCCTTCCCGCTCCTCCTCCGAAGAACTCGGTGCAGTGGGAGACTTGGTGGGAGGAAGGACGGATCTGGGTTTTGACCCCAGCTCTGTGGTGACTCGCCGTGGATCCTGCCGGAGTCCTTGTACACCTGCGAGAACGCGTGACCGTAACCAGGAAAGGTACCGGGTGCCTTTCCAAATCCCAGGGGCAGCCGCAGGCACGGGCTCTAGGCTGAGCTGCGAGGAGCAGTTCTCCGAGCCACACAGAACCTGCCCACCCGGGAAACGGGCTGGGAAGCCACCGGGTCACTGCCTCCGGGAGGACCACATGTGTCCGTGGGAGGCAAGGCAGTGGGATGGGCGCCTTCCTGGATGCTCATGAAGTTCCCGACTAGACTTGGGGATCTAAGGACAGATGCCTCGGGAGGAAGCACGCCCCTCGCGCCGGCTTGCCAGAGAAGCATAAAAGCAGCGGAGAGGTGTTTCACCCCCTGCTGTTCATTTCTGCCTCTCATCTCACACCGGAGTGTGGGCCCGGAGGGAGTAGCGTTCCCAGCAGGCGTCCTGCGTGTGGAGGCATTTCAGAAATGTCCGTGTGGCCCTCCACGTACGCAGGGGAGAGTGAAACAGTCCTGTTGGAAATGGGAGGGGATCTCGGGACGCAGCGGTTTCTGCATTTCACTGAAATTATTCAGACATCGCCCTGATAGATTTTGATGTTGTATGGGTATATTGCCATATTCAGAGCAGCCACGCAAAAAGCTGTGGACAGAGCTACACTAAAAAGCACTCTCTGGGAATCAAAGTGGAATTCTGAAAATGGCCAAGGACCCTGCAGGAAGGCAGGGACACCCCAGTGAGAGGCCCCCACAAGCCCGCCAGCAAGGCTAAAGTGAAGACTGACAGCGACAGATGTTGGTGAGGTTGGGCGCAGCTGGAAGGCTCACAGGACGTTCATATAAAAGGGTTTGTCCACCTCGCAAAGAAGCCCGACAGTTTCTTACAGAACTAAACAGACACCTATTCCCCGACCCTTCAGTTCCAATTTTAGTCATTGTCCAGTGTTCCTCGGCGAGAGAGTGGGTGCACACATTGTGATATATTCATATCAGGGCTTGTCGCTCTCTGAGCAATAAAGAGAAACACGACTGACACCAGCTACAACACGGACGGGGCCCAGAAGTGTTATGCTGTGTGAAAGGCTTCCCCAAAGATTATCTTCTTGTGATTCCTAATAGGCGAAGTCTGGGGACAGGAAGAAGCAGTTTATAATGGGAATAAGTCAGAAAAATTTATTTTTCTGGGGCGGGCAGGTGGAGAGTGACTGGGAAGGTGTTTGAGTGAATTACATCTTCACCTCAGAATGTTCCTTTTCTTGAAAGGGTTATACAGAAGGTCCTCAAATAATGTTAAAATGTTGATGAGATTAAAAAAAAAAAAGATCGCGTCCTGGTCAGGGCTACTGAATGGAGAGAGTTTGCATGTTTTCCACTGTCTGTATGGTCTGGGGCCTCTATTTCTTCCCGTATCCCAAAGAGGCGCATGTCGGGTGCCTTGATGTATCTACGTTGTCCTGATCTGGGTGACTGTGTGTGTGACCCTGACATGGAAGAGCACCCTGTCCCAGGCTGGCTCCCACCTGGTGCCCTGAGCTGCCGGGACAGACGCCGGCCACCTGTGACCCTGAACTGGGGTGAGCAGGTTGGAAATGAATCGTCTCACCTGTTCTTATGACCCTTTCTTAAATGTATGTGTCGCTCACATTTATTTCAGTGCTTAATATTGAAAATTGTTTTTATCTTTATTTAGAAACCTGGGAATATTTTTATGACCAGAAATAGGTTGTAGGAACTTAACTCTTGTTTATTATATTAGTGAGCTGAGGGTCACACTGGTATCATTATACAATGTTTCATTTGAAGTCCCAGTTTCCCAGGCCCGGGGGACCGCGTGAGGACTTACCGAACAGGTGTATGCGCGTGTCAGAACTCCTGCAGCAGGCTGTGTATTGTATCGTATGTGCCTTTTACCTCAAGATAAAGAAAAGGGTAAACTCCATTGAGCCTAGTTCGTGTTAAACATACTGGCGTGCCCAGAGAATTAATGTGCCGATGACAGATGACAAACTTACTGTTTTGAAATGCATTACAAAAAAAATGGGTCATGGGATGGATAGAAGGAGAGGTAGCTATGAGAAAGCAAGTAAGGTACGATATTAATGTGGGAAGTAGGCGTGGCGATATATGTTCCCTGTGACATTCTTTCATCTTTGTGTGGTGTGTTTGAAAATTTTCTTACGCAAATATTAGCGCAAATAAAGTTTCATTTTATATTACGGGGTGTGTGGTCCTTCCCCCTTGGCCGCTGGCTGCTAAGAAAGTTTCTCTAGTTATCTCAGGTCACTGCTGCCTTGGGACAAGGTGATTTCTGCTGAACGGGTGGAGAGCACAGAGAAGTCAGGCACTGAACTAGCTGGGAATGGGGACAGCCTGGAGGGAGCACCCGTCCCCAGTCCACGGAGTCGCTCAATTCGTCTATTTCTTTTCCTCTCTCGTGATGGCCTCATCCTCTGATTTCTTGAACATCCTCATCCTGTCCCTCCACCCAGAGCCAGTGCCAACCATGCAAAAGGCAAGGACGCAAAGCTTAGTTGATTTTGTAGGTAACACGGCAGCCACACGGTTTGAAGGGGAAGAGGAAGCTCCGCGCTACCACCTCCCCACATCCCGGAGTCAGTAGGTACCAGGTGAGTCAGACATCCTTCCCCGTATGTCAGTGAGGGCACTGCCCTTTGAAAGGCTCTCCTGCCCTTTCCCGTGCTCTGGCCACCGTCTTGCAGCCTCACTCACAAGAGGCGCACATGGCCTGTCGCAGGCACCCTCGCTGGCACCCAGGGGCTGGTGCCGGGCAAACAGAGGTCTTTTCAGCGACGGGGAAGGCAGAGTGCTTCGGGATCACCCCTCACTCAGACATCACTGCCTAAGACAGTGGTTCCAGACTCTCCAGGTTTTCAGTCTGTTTATGAAACGGTGGACAGTATCTAAAATATGTCGGCCCATCCACATTTCTTGAAAACTTGACCTCACCAGTGAGAGCTCTTCTCGAACATTCCCCGCGCCATCGAACAAGCCGCCATGTCACTGAGAAAACCCAGTGCCTAAATCCTCTGGACGAAGACACTGAAAACACACTCCCCTACAGCAGGCTTCTGCTTTGACCTTTTCCTAGTAGAACACCCGTTTGTTCTATTGTCACAAAATGTACATAACGTAAAATTCACCCCCTTAGTCATGTCTAACTGCTCACGTCCGTGGCCTTAAGCACCTTCACGGTGTGTGTCAGTCATCCTCACACCCATTTCCAGGACTGCTTCATCGCCTCCGACAGAAGCTCTGTCCCACCAAACCAGGAACTCCTTGCCCCCTCCCACCCCTCCCAGCTCCTGCTAACTTCTCTTGTGCTTTCCGTTTCTATGAACTGGCCCTTTCTTGGCACCTTAGATGTGGGATCCTATGACATTTGTTCTTTGGTGCCCTGTTTATTTACCTGGTATAATAGCTTTAAGGTTCATCCACGTCGCAGCCTGTGTCAAAATTTCCGTCTTAAGCCTGAATAATACTCTGTTGTATGTACCACAGTTTGTTAATCTGTTCATCTGTGGATGAACATTTTGGGTTTTTCCACCTTTTAGTGATTGTGGGTAAATGCTGCTGCCTCTTACGGGTTTATTGTTGTTGTTTGTTTGTTTTTCATGCCAAACTTCATGGATTGTCCATATCTCATCAGCACATTTTGGGGATGATATGTATATAGGGGACATTTATACTTATACTGCAAAAATCAACATAATACTTTTTTAACGAAGTAATGTATCGTGACAAGTACTAAGTAGCCACCGGTTGCTACCTGGACCAGATACAGTAAGTAGAAAAACAGAAATAGGCCCTAGCTGGTTTGGCTCAGTGGATAGAGTGTCAGCCTGATGACAGAAGGGTGGCAGGTTGAATTCCAGTTAAGAGCACGTACCTCGGTTGCAGGATCGATCACCGACCCTGGTCAGGATGCATGCGAGAGGCAACCAATCTGTGTCTCTCTCATATCCATGTTTCTCTCATATCAATGTTTCTCTCTCTCTCTCTCTTTCTCTCTCTCCCTCCCTCCCTGTCCCTTCCACTCTTTGTAAAAAAATAATGGGAAAAATACCCTCAGGTGAGGATTAACAACAAGTCGGAATCAGGACTAGAGATGTTGAGAGTCCCGTGGGTCTCAACAAGACGGGCGTGGTCCTGGGTGCTGCTGGCACTGGGAAAGGCAGGTTGTCGCGCACAACTGTTTGCCAGCAGCCGCCTCACTAGTTTCCTGATCAAGAAGCGGCGCTTTAAGCGTTTTACATCCTAACAAGAGCCCGTGTCACTCCTGGGCAGGTGTTTTATGTTTATGATGGCTTTGTTTCCTTTTTGGGAGTTGATTGGGAGGAGGGAGTTGGCTAACATACAGTGCATTATAAGTTTTAATTATCATGTAATTATAAATTTTCCTGCTTAAAAAATCATGAGAAATGGGTTCTGGGCTAGCTTTTTGGTATCAAGCATTTGATTTTTAGGAATGAATTCTTGAAATAACATGGGAGATGCTTGCTCTCCGGGTGTGCTGAGAAGAGGAAATGTGGGTACTGAGGGAGGAAGCGACTTGCATGCCCCCGTCTTCTCCCCCAGCCCTTCCCACCTCCCCCTGTTTTTGGAGCTGCCTAGAGAAGAGTAAGGATCACCCCTCCCCACCCCAACCCTAGGCCATGGCTCTTCCTGATGCCTTAGGGGTCTCCCCCCATGTCTCCATGTCAGAACCATGGAGGGGATGGGCCCTGAGAGTAAGAGGCGGCTAATTGTTGACGAAAGTCTTGCCTTTGCAAGTGGTTGGATGGGCCAGGCATGCTGGGAAATCAGGAGAGAGGAATGAGGCTTAGCTCATGTTCATGTCCACGTCTTTATGGGGACAAATGGATGTGAGCTAAAAGGCATGTCTGTTGCTTGCTGTTGACTGGCCTTCTCTGGGCCCCTGAAGATCCATATTCCAGTCTTGGGCTCTTAAGGCTTCTTACTGCCCCTCCGTCATCGCTGGGGGAGAAATAAGTCTCCCGTCACCACCTCGTCCCAGACTCAGCCATGGGCTTCCCCATGTGATCATGTCATGGGCGTGACTTGTAGTGTTAGCGTGACAACATATCCATCTTCAATCCCCTGCTTCCTCCCACCTTTTATTTTAAAATACATTTTTATTGATTTCAGAGAGGAAGGGAGAGGGAAAGAGATAGAAACATCAATGATGCGAGAGAACCATTGATCGGCTGCCTCCTGCACATCCCACACTGGGCATTGAGCCCGCAACCCGGACATGTGCCCTGACTGAGAATTGAACTGTGACCTCCTGGTTCATAGGGCGACACTCAACCCTGAGCCACACTGGTTGGCCTTTCCTCCCATCTTTTAGAAAAGGTGAAACCAGTCCTCCTGGCAGCACCCTCTCCTCTGCCTCCTCCCCCATACGTCCATTAGATTCAAACTGTGCAGGGCAGCTGCCTCCACACCTGTTCAGCCTGGACTCTGGAAATCCATCACTCAGGACCTCTGTGTTGGTGGTGGTGGTGGTGGTGGGGGGGTGGGGACAGGAGGGGTTGAGCCATCTCCATAGCAAATTTCTTCTGTTTTCAAGCCAAAGGAAGGTTCCTGCAACTGCCGGGGCTGCCCCCTCAACCTGAGCGTTCCCGAGGCTGGGATAGGGGGCCTGCGCCTCACCCACGCCCTTGCAGCTTCTGAGACTTGGAAGGACTCTCAGGCTTCTTGAGGAGCCTCCCAGACAGGGTCCACAGGAGCTCTTGTGTCTGCAGCAGCCGTGGCCCTGCGGTCAGGGCAAGCCCAGGAGAGGGAGAGAGGTAATGGATGGGTGGGCACCATATGGGAGGACCAGCCAGATGGACGGGGGGGAGGTGGCCGTGTGGGACCCCACCTAGTCCTGGCCTCACTGGATAGGATGGAGGTGTTCCAGAGGCTGACCTCCAACTCCATTGCCTTTGTCAAGAAGTTCTCAGGCCGGGCTGGGGTGGCTCAGTGGTTGAGC
>PVJC01047683.1:0-12822 GCA_004026665.1 Murina feae
GCCTGGGCAGCCACCAAGCAGGCCACTGACCCCCTGCTGCCTCTTTCCCGCTCCCTGATGACCCTCCAAGGGCCTGGACAGCTGCCAAGCAGGCCACCGACCCCCTGCCACCTCTTTCCCGCTCCCCGATGCCCCTCCAAGGGCCTGGACAGCTGCCAAGCAGGCCACCGACCCCCTGCCACCTCTTTCCCGCTCCCCAATGCCCCGCAAAGGGCCTGGACAGGTGCCAAGCAGGCCACCGACCCCCTGCCACCTCTTACCCGCTCCCTGATGTCCCGCAAAGGGCCTGGGAAGCCCACCAAGCAGGCTGCCGACCCCCTGCCGCCTCTTACCCGCTTCCCGGTGCCCTCCAACCCTGCTGCCTCTTTCCCACTCACGGGTCCTGGGTCCTGCGCTGTCCCGCCCTGCAGCCGCTCTGTGCACTCGGGAGGTCCCTCAGCCCGGCCTGTGCCCTCTCTCAGTCTCGGACCCCTCGGGGGATGCCCACCTGCTGGCGTGCCTGGCCAGCCTGGGTGAGGGGCTTTAAGGCTGCCCACAGCTCCCATTGACCCAAGGTCCCAGCAAGGCTGGCTGGACGCAGGTTCTGGAGTTTATCTTCTATAATTGATACACTGTTCCTTTAAGGCAGCCTTCTAACTCACGAAGCCTCCTCTGCTTCACCTCGCAGCGTCTATAATGAAACCATTGTTACTTTTACTGGTTAGGCCCGGGCTGCTCTTTCCTTCAGCTCCCGAGGATTCTATGATTGTTATATTGTTTCAAATCTGTGTTTCGCTAGAGCCAGTTTAAGTGGAGCGGGTGCAGCTTCACTTTCGCTCCTGCCGCAATGGAAACTGCCGTTTACTCAGGTCCGTGAGTGGCGGCCTCCATGTTGGCTGGGCTAATTTGCATACAGCCGCTCTGATTGGCTAGTGGGTGTGGCTTACCCTGTCTTGGAGAAACGGTTAATTTTACTATTTTGCTTTTATTAGTTTAGATTTTACATAATAAAAAATTAAAATCAGTCAAATTCCACCACACATTTGTTTTACACACATGTACTTTTGGGGGCTGTAACAAGTAGCCAAAGGCAAGGAGTACACACACACTCAAGGCGAGTTTACAGCAAAAGAGAAGCCTATCAGCAGTGCCTCAATAAGGATTTAATTTAAGACGCCGTCAGGAATGATATTGTATTCAGGTACTTAACCATTTTCTATTGAGTACCAAGGATTGTTTTAAATTCCAAAGCAATAATCAAAGACTGCAGAGTGTTTTGCCTGGCTCGTTCGGGGTTTAAAATTCATTGCCAACATTTAAAATTTGGAATATTTTACATTAAAAATTCAGAATTTTCATTTTACCTTAATAAGTCAGAAGAGCTAGCAACCTGGGGGAGGGAGAAAGAGAGAGGGGGGAGAGGGGAGGGGGGGGGGCTTGTGCTGGAGGCAGCCGATCAATGATTTTCATTATTGATGTCTCATTATTCTCTCTCTGATCAATAAAAATAAAAAATTATATATATATCTCCCTGTGAGACATTGTGGAGCATGGTCTGGAGAGGTGCTGGCCATGAGGCCTGCTGAAGGCAAGAGCAGTAACAGGGATGGGAGTGAGGAGGGTGGATACCTGAGGCAGTGAGGAGAGAGACCTGCACAGGGTCCTGGATTGCATGTGTTCTCTGTAATAATTACTTACATCCAAATGTCTGTTCAAACAATCATTTGACGTCTTTGCCCTGGTTCTGAATTTATAAGGTGACACATACAATCATACTTTCAAGATAATAAACCTGGCAAATTTTAAGACACAGCACCTTGACTTTATTATAATAATAATTAGCCAATTTGAGCCGATATGCATAAAGAGAACTGCAACTAATATTCTCTGAGAGGTAAATATTTTATTCCTGGAAATTGATTCTATTTTATTTATTTCTGTATGTACTTATTTATTTGGCTCTATATTATTTAAATTGCACTTCACTTTTAGGTAACTATATATAAGGTCTTCCAGAATGATGTATAGTTTTTTTTTTATGGTGTTTATTTTGAAATTATATGTGTATGTTGTTGAATCACATAACTTAGTGAAGATTATTACAGTTCTGAAAATAGTAAGTAAAAATGTTGGAACCATAAATATAATTACATGAATGTTACTTCATTATATTCCCTATTAGTACCTCCATGAAAATGGGATTGTCCATCGTGATCTCAAGCCGGAGAATCTTCTCTACGCAACACCAGCCCCAGATGCACCACTCAAAATTGGTGAGGACATATCCTGGTCTCTCTGACCCCTTCCCAGAACAGAAGAAACTTATCCTGTGGGATTTTTAAATATGGCTCCATTTGCTGTCACCTCCACTCAATTTTCTCCAATATCTGTTGTCTGTAAAGGAATAAGGGACAGTGTTGGAAGTCTGTGTGCTTTCCCGGAATATTAATCTGAACCAGTGCCTAAAGTTAGTGTTGCAATGCTGGGCACACAAAGGAATCACAGCTCTTAGAAATCACAGGAACTTCAGGCGGTGAAATTGTATTTTGTAAATATGCTTATATAGAAAAAAAATCACAGTTAACGTAATACTTCTTACTTGGTTATTAACTTTCATTCCACAGATTAGATGGAGCTTAATTTTAGATAATCAAGAACTCTGACACCCAAGGTTTGGTACCGATCAGTGAGTTTAGGCTCTGAGTCACTTGTTTATACGAACAGAGATAAACTGAGCTCTGCTTCCCACAGTGCACCTCACAGAATGCTGTTTCCTCGGCCAGGTAGCAGGGCTAATCAGCCCCTTTGGGGGAGGGGAAGTGGTTTGTGGAGGTCCTGAGTGAGAATAAGGTAGAAAATGCCAACTTCAACAAGATTTTTATTTTTTCAGGACTTATCCCCAAACCTTTAAAATGCTACCGTGTGCACTGACATCTAATCTGACTTTGGAAACCTTGTTTGTTTTTTCAATAAGCATTTTGAAGAACTACACAGATGAACTTTAGGATCTACCCAAAGAGATTTTTCAATCAGCATTTTAGAAAAAAGCATATTGAATATCACTTTCCATGTGCCTTCCAAAGTAAATCTTCATTTGCAAAAAATTTATTTTAGATGAATTCTCCTCAGCAGAATCTGTTTTGTCCTGCCTGTGTAGGGTTTAACATTTTTTAAATTAAATCCTCTGAAGGACATTTCTCTCTTGGTGCTATCCTTTATAATGACAACCTGATGAGTTCACTGCATTTGTAAGTGTTAACACCTTTGAAGATTAAGCCATACATATCATGGAAGAGCTCAGACCACAGAATGTGCTTTATGAATGCAAGCACCTAAAGAAAAGGTGCTCTACTCCTGCGGGGCACCAGCATGTTCTCATAATCACTCCTGACAGGCCGGACGCAGGCAGGCTCCCATTTCCTTTGACTTCACTTTCAAAGATTTTATCCTTAAAGAAATGTCTTTAAATGGATGGATGGATTCTAATTTAGGCAGGAGCGCCTTTCTTTCTGAAGGACTTCCTGCTGCTTCCTCTGATAAGGATCTGGCACCTCCTTAGAAAAGTGGGTTTATCTCTGACTAAAATGGCATCAATTCTGCACCTGCCTCTCTTGAAGAATGGCCTCAAAGTGTTCTTGGTGTTTCCTGAGTGAGGCAGATGTAGCCCAGCAAGTAGACCATAATGATAGCAGCCTTTGATAATGTTTTATCTAGGTAATATTCTGTGGAATAAATAAAAAGGATTTTTGCAAAAAAAAAAAAAAAGTCATCTTTCTCATCCGAGAGTAAATTCTTATCCACCAAATACACTAGGGAATGACATTATTTTGAAGTAGAATAAATCTTTTGATGTTTCTGTTCATTCCTTCAACATTTATGAAAGTCTCATTTTTTATTTTAATTCGTTTTAATGGATTAAAAGCTCTGAATTATATCACTAATTCTATATTGTCCTTCAGAGTTAGTTTCATAAATCTTAGAATTAATATTTAACAAAATATGTCTCTTGCAACTATTAATTCAAGAAGAAATAGCTTATATGCTGAAAGCTGGGAATCATAGAAAAAAGTATAAAATCTATTTAGGAATCATATTTTCCTCCAATTTAAAGCAAGACTTAAAATATTATTGCTACTCTTTTTAGTTTTTCTCTCCCTGGTGACTGGTCTCCATCTACATCCACTCATCAAATACAAAAACAAACAAATGTTTTATTTTGAATAACAAAGGTCTTCTGTCATCTTATAAAAGCTGAGGAAAAAAACTTGCTTTTTTCTTTTCTTGTGTTGTTAGCTGATTTTGGACTCTCTAAAATTGTGGACCATCAAGTGCTCATGAAGACGGTGTGTGGAACCCCAGGGTATTGTGGTACGCTGTTTAGTACTGATATTTTATAGTTTCACTGTTATTTGAAATGTATTTTATTTAATGTTCTGATTATTTATTTGTTTGTTTGTTTGTTTTTTCACACTTTATTGGGAATACAAGGCAATATTACAGTCTTGGATGATTAAATGAACAAACATGGCGATATAGTACTGACGACAAGAATGACCTGAATGATGGGAGTAAGTGGTTTTCCAGTTCAGGAGGTAACAGTGGGAACAGGTGCAAGATCTTGAAAAAGAACTGTATTACTCAGCCACCAAAGGGTTTTGGCTTCAACTCACTAATGGCTGGAAGGAGAGCCAGTCTAGTCAACCATCTTCATCACAGCAATTCGGAAATCTGCACGATTTTTCCAGCTATTGGCAGGTAGAGAACTCCAGACTGGCTCAGACATTGATCTGGATGACTGCTAAAGTGTCCTCTAGTGACAAGTGGGCAGAATCTTCAGAGTGACTGTTGCAGCAAGGAGTCCTTCGTGTGCTCCCGGTTGTTGTATAATGCATAGAGGCTAGTAAGTGTCAGTCCTGCTACAGCACCTCGTGCCACCCCTCGATGCCCGTCATAGTTCCAGCTGCTACTGTATTGAGGTCATCTTCTGCACCTCGTGTTTTCTCAATAATGACACCAAATGCACTAAAAGCAAAGCTAGAGAACCTAGAGTGTTAGCCCAATGTGCCCCTTGCCTCATCACCATGCTCAAAATCTGTACTTTTCTTGGTTTGGACCAGGCCATGTTCTGGGTTTCTTTCAATCCCAGCAGTAGACCATTCATTGTCCCCAATGCAGCCCCTGTCATACAGCATCCTCCAGTGGCGAAGAAGCCCAGTGCAAATCTGCTGCAGTTGGTAAAATAAACTCATCTGTATCCTGCACAAGTTACCCTGGATCCACATTTAAATAAAGAGAGCGCGGATTCATATCCGTCACACCGCCTCAGGCCGCGCTTGCTCATTGGCCGTCACTCTTCAGTAACAGCGGGCAGATGCGTGTTACTACCGACTCCTTCACACGCTGACTTTCCGGGTGCCGGTCTAATGTTCTGATTTTTTAAACTCCTAATATCTCTATTTAAAATGCTCACAATTTAATGTGAGTCTCCACAAGGAAGGCATATGTCAATGATACTCAGACCACCTCTTCTTCTTTATAAGGGGCTCTATGATGTCATTGTAATGTTACAAAAGATTGGAGAAGAACCCAGCAACACTTAGAGAGATGGAGTTACATTTATTATTATTATTATTATTATTATTATTATTATTATTACGTGTGGGCCCAGAGAAAAATGTCTCTAGAATTCTAAGCGAAGTCACACAGGAAGTTTCCTGTATTTATTCCTTTTTACCATTTTTGTCTCCCAAATATGGGGTTTTCCGGTCCCCTTTGCAAGTTCTTAAAGAGCCCTATGTGCTGGGGCTTTGAGACCTCAACCAAAGGCGTGGCCTGGCGCCAGCACTGATAACTTCGTCTGGGGAAGGTTTAATGGCCTCTCTGAAATGGGAGTTGTCTTATTTTCCTTACTATTTAAGCAAGCAAGCATTTACAGAAGCCAAAATAGCAGGGGTAAAATTTCAAGCAGCAGTTTTTACGTAAGATGGCTGCTTCAGTAGGGCATCCTTGTTAGAATAGCAGGGATGGAGGGGGCACAGGTGAGGAGCACTGGGGGCTCCGCGTCTGCTCTTTTGTGCAGTAGTTACTCTTGGACCCACTCGGTAGCATCACTGGTGAAGAAGACAGGAAAACAGCTTTCTTGATTTTTGGAATTAAAGCTATGTGCTCTTTGTCACTTTTCTTATTTGCTTTCATTTGAGAGGGTGTATGAGGCAGAGTGTATCAACTCAGATGGTATATAGGACAACAGAGAATGGGGTAGTCCCTAGTTCTCACTGATGGCACTGGCCTAGCCTCATTAACAGAAGGGCTTCAGGTGGCCTTTCCCCACCAGAGCTCCCCAGTCTCTGGAGATGGACAGTGCAACACCCCTCCCATCCTCTTGCACAAACTTCCAGGATGGCCTGAAGGCACCCCCCACACACTCCACAATCCAGAGACAGAACAATGGCTGTTAACCCAGGCCAGCAAGAAACTCGCCCTTTTTTCCTCCTCAGTGGCTAAATTCATCTGCCAACAGCCTAAATCCTGGGAATACCAGTATGCAGTTACATTAGTGATCTCTCAGAGTCCCTTCTGTGACTAAGAGAGAACAGCAACCTTCCGAGGGCTTTAATAATAGTTTTTTGCAGCATACCAGAACGATCATGCTATGAATGAATGATTCACTCACTGGTAAAATGAACATTAGCTGTCTAATGGATTCCATTTAAGTCACTGAAATTACAAGAACAAGTACAGTATGGTCTTGCCCTCCAATGATTTCATGGGCTATAAAAGAAAGACCTGTACACAATAAATCATAGTCTATTATGGTCCATTTTATATTTATCTGAGCCAAAGGCTCGAGAGAGTACAGAGAGGAACATTTGGGCTGGATGCTGATGGATGTGTAGGAGTTTAGCAAATGAAGAGGTGGCCACAAAGCATTCTTTGCCAGCAGGCACAGGGACAGTCACAGAGGAGCACTATCATCCGACAAGTTCGGGGACTGTTAGTTACTTCATCGCTTTATATGACTCCTTAGTACAGAAGATACAGATGGACTTGGAAAGGTCAGATGGACCATATTTTCAAAGAATTTGTACATCAATCTAAACCATTCAGACTTGCTTTGGTAGATAATAGCAATCTATCAAAGGTCCTTAATCAGAACCATCATATTTTAAAGTCAAATCAGTATTTTATAAATATCCTGACAATGACATTATGACAGATGAATTTTAGGAGAAAAGAGGTCAGAAGAAGACAAATTAGAAAGCTATTGTAAATGCTCTTTTGGCCTTCTCATGTCAGAAATCTACACACGGTTTATTGTCACTTCATAAATAGCTGCTCAGCAGATAATGTGTCTGACCGACTCCTAAGTCCAATCATTTCCTTTTTAGATATAAAATGATTATAAAACTACTATGTCAGATGCTTGTCCCTGCCATAAACAAGCCTGTGTTACAGATAATGCCACCTTATGATGAAGGCTGTTTTCCATTCACTATTTTTTCCTCTGTAGACATCAGATCACCCTAAGGCTGTGTAATTGGGAAAGAGGGAATTGAGTGGTTGAATGTGACCAGGATAATCCTTCTGCTCTGCTATATAGGTAGAGGCTCACCAGGAAGCAATCATTTGCTATATTATTAGAAAAGAAGGAGAAAGAAGCAAGAAAACTGGGGTTGGGGGAGAGAGGGAATTGAGAGGAAAATTAAAATGCTTCTGTGGACTCATGTACTAAACATATACATGAAATTACTTTTATAGGCTGAGGCAGGCTTGGAAGTCAAAAACAAATAAGTTCCATATATTTAATTACAAGAGCACATTCTAAATTCTCTTGACCTAAGGAAGTTCACTAAAATATTACTTCAGTATGTTATAAAATATTACTTCAAAGTGGGAGGAGTTGAGGGGGCAGGATTTTAAAAATACACCTGTGCATATTAACATAGAAAACCTGGAAAAGCTGAGTTAGGGGAAAACAGAAGTCACAGTAACATCAGGGCAAAGGAAGTGGATGGCCTGGAGCCGAAGAAAGATGCAGAGTTCTGAATTTTTAAAAATTTAATATAATAATGACTGTTTCTGCTTATCTGTCCTACAATTACACCATTTATGGACCAAGCTAAAGTTCCCTGTGAGGTTCACCCTCAGTTCTAGCCCTTTCTCCCCTTACCACATATAAGCACTGATATCAGTGTGTGTCCTGAGACACTTAGGTGGAAAGGAAGCTGTCCATTTATAGAATGAGTTGGAAATGAGATCTAAGTACAGACTAGTGTGCTCCTGCATACATGATTTACATGGGGACTTTCCATTTTACTCGGTGTCTGAGGGCCATATAGTTGATGGAGAGGGAAGATGTGAGCTTGTTTTCTTGCTTATAAGAGTGATTACATCCTAGGTCAATTATTTCTGTGTATACTAGAAAGTGGGTGTTTGTGTTATACCATTTGTTATTTGTCAAGAAATACAAAAAAGGAAAAGCCATTCAGAAACCCTTTACTCCAGAGGGTTCTCTTATAAATAAATCTCAAAATAAAATCATAGATGCTGCATGTTTAAGCAAATATTATTTCCTGGGAAATATGCCCAGTTGAAACAAAACTCCAGACCAGAAAATTAAAATTTGTGACCCAGCTAAATGAAATCAATGACTAGTTCTCTTAAATAATCCATGAAGAGTTCAACATTAAATAAATTCTCAACATCTTGTTCTTAGGAAAAGAAATGGGTTTCAAAAAAAAAAAAATCCGTTGGTCCATAACTCCTAATAAATGTGCTACAATGTCACTATGTGATATTACTACCAAAATGTCTTAACTGCTTTAGCTATTTAAGACTTAACTAGCTAAAACCCTACCCATAGCAATTGCAGAAAAGAAAGATAGTTTACCCTTGAATAACTCAAGGGTTAGGGGAGCCAGCCCCTTGCAGTCAAAAACCTATGTATGTCTTTAGACCCCCCAACACTTAACTATCAATAATCTACTGTTGATATGAGACCTTACCGATCACAGGAATAGTTGATTAGCACATACCAGGATGGTATGTATTTATTATGTACTGTATTCTTACAGTAAAGTAAGCCAGAGAAAATAAATGTTATTAAGAAAACCACAAGGAAAAGGAAATAAATTTACAGCATTGTATGTATTGATTGAAAAAGATCTGTGTGTGAGTAGACTTGTGCAGTTTATGCTAATGCTCTTTAAGGGCCTACTCTATAAGCTGGAAGGATAGGAAAGAAACTAATATAGTGATGGGTGAGATAAAAATATTCCTAATACCAATTATCTAATTCATTTGTAAGTTTAATTAAACTGTATATTTTATATATTTCATATTTCTACTTGTCTATTTATTCAAATTCTATTTCCAAGGTCTACAGCTATTAAGAATTTATTATCTCTTGGCATTTCCCAGGGTCTCATTAGGAATAAGCTATTATGTTCACTATACCAAAATTAAAAACAATTTTTCAACAACCTACAGAGAGATCTCTGCCACAAGAACACACACTAAGAAAAATATAGAAAAATATAAATGAAAATAAGTAAACATAAAATACAAGCTTCATAAAAGATGTGGTTTTGTTCTTTTCTGGATGACTAAATAGCTAAAGTGAAATAATAAGATACTTTAAAGATAATCAAAACATATGAGAAATGATCTTTACTGTAAGAATATAATCTTAACTAATAAAAGCATAATATTAAAATTAACCATTTCTCCGGGATGGGGTAAGCCATGCCCACCAGCCAATCAGAGCTGCTGTATGCAAATTAGCCCAGCCAAGATGGCAGAGGCCGCAGTCCCGGTGTGCGGCTTCTCTGGGGCTTCGGCCTCTGCCATCATGGGAGCCTCTGTCCTGGGAAGGCATCCGGCACCTTTGGCCTGTGGATGCCTTCCCAGGTGGGAGCCTGGGTGGGGTGTGGGGACCAGGTGGCTGGCCCTGAGGACCCTGCCCGGGAGGCCATGGCCTCCAGGGGGCGGGGATCAGGCGGCTGGACCCTAAGGCCCCCGCCCGGGAAGCCGATGGTGGGGTGGCACTGGCCACCTCACCATCAGCTTCCCAGGCTGGTGGCCCGGAGGGTCAGTGGGAGCTGTGGCCGGCCTGAAAACTGCCCTCAGCCCCTCACCCAGGCTTGCCACACCCCCTGGGTTGAGGGTCTCCACTGGGGAGCTTGGCCAGCTTGCAAACAGACATTGGCCCCTCACCCAGGCTGGCCAGACACACCAGCAGGTGCACATCCCCAGAGGGGTCCCAGACTGGGAGAGGGCACAGACCGGGCTGAGGGACCCTCCCCCCCAGTGCACAAATTTTTGTGCACCAGGCCTCTAGTACATAATAAATACATAACATACTGGTATGTGCTAATCTGAGAATTAATTAAATATCCCCCATCATGACTTTCTTCTTACTATGAACTTTTTAAAAACTAGAATTAAATACACAGTAAAATGTCAACTGCACTTTCTGTAACATTGTGCTTGACAGATGGTGTGTGTACACGAGGGTTCTCGTGGGGCTTGTCGACAATAGGAAGGGAGCAGGGAAGGTGAAAGGAAGAAAGAGAATGCTAAGCAGGTGGGTAGAGGGTGCCAGTTTCTGTTCCCGACCACAGCTCTTCTTTGTCCCCGAGATAGACTGTGTCCCCAAGCATCATCTGACTGTCCCAGAGGCATGCTCACGGTGCCTGATCCAAATGAACAAGTGCCAGGTAAAGGAAGACGTGGTGAGGAAGGCCATAGCTCCTTTGTTCTTGACCTTGCAGAGGACAGGACTCTACAGGTTGAATGTGGGCTTATTTTAAGCTGTCTTAGGAGTTTTACAACTACAGGAAATGAATCTCTTGAGGTCTCTGCATTGGTGTGGTACTGACCTAAACAATGTCTATTCTGTGGATCTCCAATGTTGTAAATGTTTGATCCTTTTTTGCTTAATAAATGTTTAGTGAACTCCTGTTACACACCAGGCAGTGTACAGGTGCTAGAGGTATAGAAGTGAAAAACGAAACACTCTTCCCTTTAAGGATGGTACATTTTGGCGGAAGAAGACAAGTAATAAACTAAAACGAATGTGCACATGAGATGAAAAGAGGTGACAGTTTCCGTGGAAGGATATGGAACTGGGAAAGAGAACAGGAAGTGCTAGGGGCCTGGGCTGTGATCAGGGAAGGCTTCACTCAGAAGGAAATAAGAGCAAAGGCTTGAATGAGGTGAGGGTGAGAGCAAACCATGTGATGTCTAGGGAAGAACATCCCAAGTAGAGGGGACAGAGACACCAGTCCTGAGGCAGGAACACGCCTGGGTCTTTAAGGTCCAGGAAGGAGGCTGGTTGGTTGGAGTGCAGTGACAAGGCGGGTGACGGTAGGAGAAGGGGATCCGAGAGCTCCAACTGGAAAGATAGAGTTAACGTCTACAGAGATGAGGGACACTGTTGGAGCAACAGGTTAGGCCTTGCTGATGTTGAGATGCCTGTTAGACATCCAGGGGAGATGACATGGGGGCAGAAGGGTGTATACGTTTGACGTTCAGGAGCAAGGACATGGTGGTTGATACAGACGTGGGCATTATGAGCTTATAGGTGCTATTTAAAGTCATGAGGCTCTCCAGGCAGAAAAGGAAATGACCCAGATTGATCCCTGGGCAGTACCATTAGGAGGCCAGAAAGAGGAGGAAGAACCACATTTATCATTCATAGATATCAAATAGCAGAGGAAGCTCCACAGGACAGAATTAGGAATTGTGAATGAATGCTGTAAGGCACAGATTTGGGGCTGAATATACATATAAAACACTCTGTAAACATCTAAAGCTGTCAGCAGTAGAAGAGGCTGCCTCCCTGGGTTGAGAAATGGTCACAAAAGCTGATTGACTTATCTCTCAGGATTCAGGGCTAGCAACAAGGGAAGGGAGGAAGAATCCCACTAATTTCAGTATTACCCAGCAGATATATGGTTTTTAAATATTACCACTACAGCTATGTGAAACTGTGTAGTTAACTTGAGGAGTATGGCAACCACCTAGTTAAATCAAAGTTAACCAAATAGAATTTGGCCTGAGATGGCTGATAAAATGTAGTCTAAAGAGGTTATCACCAACACCATATCCTCATTTCTCCTGTTATCTTTGGTTTGGAGACCATCTTTTAAGGTCCTGGTATTCCTTAACTTCTGTCTCTCCATACTATGTCATTTTCTGCACCTACTTCTTCATAACTGTGCTACTTTAGGAACAGAATGAGCCATTCCCACAAATGCACAGGGCTGTGAGCTCAGCTCTATTATCATATGTGAGGGTAGAATGACGTGTGGGAAAGAGATCAGAAGGAAGAGGTGATTGATGGCAAGTGGGTGGAAGACTTACTTAAAATATGTTATTTGGGCCCTGAACACCCTGCAAAATGTTCCATTTTAAAAAGTTGCTGCAGAAAAGATATGCATGAAATAAAAAGTGTCAAAAGAATTCTTGATAGTTATCAGTAAGATTTATAGAACCTCTAGGAAATAAAGCAATACTTGCCATACTAAACACTAGTCAGAATTTGAATTCCAAGTCCATGACTTTATATTTGCATCTCCATATACAAAAGAGATTCTTAAATGGTTGTCCATATTAGGATGAGTTGGGTTTATTTATTAATTCGGTTTATTTTTTTATACACCACCTCATCCCACAAAAATGGAAAGATAAGAAAAAGAAACAGGCTAACTTTCTTCATCCATCTATAGTGGGGGGTGGATTAATAGGGGAAAAGAGGGACATCTGTAATACTTTCAACAATAAAAATAAATTTTTAAAAAGAAGTGCGGCCTCTATGCTATTATCTAAACTAATAAAAGC
>PVJC01047684.1:0-12830 GCA_004026665.1 Murina feae
CCCCCTTGTAGGTAACTAACTTCTTTTCTCTTGCAGCTTTTAAGATTCTCTCCTTGTCTTTTGCTCTTGGCATTTTAATTATGATATGTCTTGGTGTGGTCCTCTTTGGATTCCATTAGTTTGGGGTTCTCTGTGCTTCCTAGACTTGTAAGTCTTTCTTTCACCAGGTGGGGGAAGTTTTCTGTCATTATTTCTTCATGTAGGTTTTCAATATCTTGTTCTCTCTCTTCTTTTGGCACCCCTATAATTCTGATGTTGGTACACTTGAAGGTGTCCCAGAGACTCCTTACATTATCTAAATATTTCTGGATTCTGTTTTCTTTTCCAGTTGGGTGTTTGGTTTTTTTTCTCTTCATATTTCAAATATTTGACTGATTCTTGGGATCCTCTACTCTGCTCTCGGATCTCTGTATAACATTCTTTATTTCTGTCAGTGTATGCTTAATTTCTGCTTGTTCCTTTTTCATATCCTCAGGGTCTCACTAGATTTATTATGGGCTCACTAAATTTATCGGTGGTTTTTAGAAAATTCTTGAACAACCTTAAAACCGTAGTTTTGACTCTATATCCAGTAGTTTGCTTTCCTCCATTTCTGTCATTTGTGATCTGTCTCCTTGTCTCCACATTTTGGCTGCTCCCCTGTGTTGATAGCATGGCTTTCTGTGCTAGGTGTCCTATAGGTCCCAGTGGCTCAGGCTCTCCAGTTGCCTGAGGTGGTCAATCTTCGTGCATCCCTTTGTAGACTTTGTACACGGTCTTGTTGTAGTTAAGCCTTGCTATTTGTAGGTATCACTGGGAAGAATTGACCTCTGGGCCAGTTGGCTGTGAGAATCAGCTGTGTCTATGGTGGGAGAACTTCTGTGCTGCAGACATCCATATGGGGCAAGACTTGCTTCAGTGGGGCTTTGTTGCTCACTGAGTGTGCCCCCTGAGAGTGTCCTTTATGGATCTTAGGAGTTTTAATCTGGATGGTCCCACTCTAACCAGCTGGATTTCTAAGGAGGTGCTAAATTAGCCTCTGCCTAAGGCTACCCAGCAGGAACTACAGAGAGATCTGCAGTTTGCTCTTCTCTGTTTGTGGTCAGGAGGTGCCCAGTTGAAACCCATCTGTAAAGCAGTGCAGGTTGCTGTGGGACCTTGGGCCTTTTGGATGTTTTGGGTCTGTCTGACCTAGCTGGAGTTTGTTAAATAATTGTAGATTGCAAAGGGCCAGGCTTTTCATATGCAAAAGTCTCTGCACAGCTTGAGTGGGGCAGAGTCTCAGGGAATTAACAGGCGGAGCAAACTGCTATGGCGGTTCCTCAGCCTGCCCTAACAAGCCGAGGTCTCAGTGTCCCAGTAATCGCTGCAAGCACAGCTGAGAGAAAGCTGCTCTGGGATTCCTACCAATGCCAAATAGTCCAGTTTCAACCTGTATGAGTCTGGATCCCCAGAAACTCACCCAGAACTGGAGTTCAGAGCCAACAGAAGCTTGTGCCTCCCTCCAGATTGAAAAAGACAGCTGTGCCATCAGTTCCCAGCCTTTTCCGCGAACTCCTCCATACCTCGGGAGTTTACTTGTGCACCTCCTGAATCTCAGTGTGCTTTTCTAAAAAGTTGTAGAAATTCCACTCAGCAAGCCTTCCTTTGGTTCTGGGTGGTGCCCGTATTTTCTTTTCATTGTATTTTTCACTGGTTGTGCGAGGCAGCAATTCCAGGTGTTTACCTATGCCGCCATCTTGGTTTCTCTGTAGTGACCTCTTTTAACCTGCCCCTGTTCTTCACAGCTTTCCTAGTATCCATGGATTTACATTCCCTTTTCCTAGAGAACTTCATTTTTCTAAGTACTTTTCTGCTTTAGTTTATGTTTCATAAATACTTGGGGAGTTATTAAAGTTACACTAGTAACTCAACATTTTTTCTCATAAATATTCTTGCCCATTTTAATAAGTATTTGGTTGTTTCTAATAAATCTGGTACAAACATTTCTGTATAATTCCTTGTTTGTATATAAGTGTTATTTTCTTTGTCAAACATTCAGTGCCCAGGGTGGGGTTTTTGAGTAGATGAATGTTTAAATTTACTGAGATTAGCAAATTATGATCTAAATGGAATATACCACCAAGGACCAGTGGGGCTCGGTACTTGGCCATGATCTCATGCAGCACAGGGTTGTGGTTTTGATTGCCAGCGGGGATATGTGCCTGTTTTGTGGGCTAGATCCACAGAAGTGGGTGTGCAGGAGGTCACTGGCCAAGATGGCACTCTTCTATCCAAGTTTCTCTCCCTCCTTGTCTCTACAAACTAATAAACTTTCTTTTGAAAATAAAAAATAAACCTTTCCCTAGCCTGTTTGGAACAGTGGATTGAGCATCAGTCTGCGAACTAAAGAGTCTGTGATTTGATTCTGGCCAAGGGCACATGTCTGGGTTAGGGGCTGTATCCTCAGTAGTGGGCCTGCTGGAGGTGCAATCAATGAATGTCACTCCCTTGCACTCAGAAATCCATAAGGAAATATGTTTAAATTCAAAACAACATCAGTGTCTTTGAGCATATGTTGCTAAGAATGTGGTGACTCAACCAATAGCCGAGCTCTCTGGTATGCTGATGAGTAATAAAGATTGTTTTCAAGAAATAAATAAAATAAACCTTAACTGATTGTACTTTTTTGAATATTTCCCATGGGGTATGAGGGATTTCCATTCTTCACATCCTAGAGAATATTTAGATTGGTCAATCATTATTTATTTAAACATTTCATTTTGTAAGTTTGTCATGCTGCCTCAGTGTTTGATTTTATTTTTCTAGAAATTTATGGTGAGTCTTTTCTCATTTCTATATTTGCAGTGTCTGTATCTTAAAATCTCTGATCATATGTTCTGCCTAGTGATTTATGAGTTTTGTCAAGTTTTAACAAAACGACAATGGGATAATAAATATGGATGTTAGGATTTCATTTTGTTCCTTTTTGATTTAGGAAATAAATTTTTGTATTGGTATAATGTGTTTTAATAATTTTTATCTTTTACAAATAAATATTTTTAGAGATGTTTAAAATATTTTTTATTGATTTCAGACAAGAAGGGAAGGGGACAATCATCAATAATGAGAGCGAATCATTGATGGGCGACCTATTTCACACTGCCGGGAATGTACCCAGAACTCAGGCATGTGCCCTGATGAGAAATCCAGCAGGGGACACTTTTTCCGTGCGCCAATGCTTAACCACTGAGCAACACCAGTTAGATATTTTTTAGGTTTTAAATGCCATTCACAATGCATGAACACTTTTAATTTTTACTTGCACTGCTAACATTCTCCATCACCTTCAGAAGACCAACCTTAGGAAACATTCTCAGGACAGGAGTCCTTCACTTCCCCTGTGCCAGTAAGCACCTCTGTTTTCAAGGGATTTTGAGAAAGAACTGGGATCTTCCTGATCCTGCTGACCCACCTATAGGGAGGCAGTACTGTGGGCCCTAAGGTCTCAGTGTTGGGTCTCCAGAGAGCTCACTACAGCTCCCGGCACCTCAGTTGGCTAAATGTGACCTGACACTGATAACGGGACTTTGCTAGGATTGTGAGGATCAATAAAAGTTACAAACTTGTTCCTTGCCTGGGCCAGGGTTCCAGAGATCACTTTTTGATCATTTTCTCTTAATTCTCACAAAAACCTGGGAAGTCTAAACTGATATTGAACTATTGGGGACATCCTCGATTACAGAAATGAGGAAGATTTTCCAAGTTTACTTAACAAACAATGCTAGGGCTGAACAGCAGACTCTGAGTGATGGACGAATGATTATTCCTGCACATTTTTTTGAAAGAGGATTAAGAGACTGTCTGGAATTTAGTTCCAAACAGCCCCATTCGCCTGCCTCCTTAGGCTTTTATTGTAACAACAGCTTGAATGAAAATAAACTATTAGTAGCGTAAGCATCCTTGAGAACACACATGTGTCTGCAGCATCCTTTAACAAGACATATAAAGACCAAGAATAAAGATTTTAGTGAACACCCAGGTGCTTGCAGCTATATAGACTTTCTCCCCAACACAACTGTCAGATATAAAGGCTGCATTGCCATCTAGTGTTGGGCCTTGGATTGCCAGTGGAGAAATGGGCCTGGTTGTAGGCTAGATCCCCAGATCTGGGTGTCCACAAGGCCAATGATCGTGGGTGCCCTCTCATACAGGTGTTTCTTTCCCTCTAATTCTCTATAAAACAGTCCAATAGTCTTTAAAAATAAAATGATTGTGCGTTTTTGCCTTATACTAGCAGTGTGTGAGGGTTTCACATTCTCCTCATTCTAGAGAATATTTTCTCTGGTCAACCATTCCCTTTCTTTTTTATTTTTATTTTTGTTAACCCTCAACCTCATTGATTTTTAGAGAGTAGAAAACAGGTGGGGAGACATACAGAGAGAGCCATATCTGCATGTTAGAGACAAATCATTTGGTGGCCTCCCACACATGACCTGACCTCGCTGGATATTGACTCCCCAGTGAGGTACAGGCCCTTGCCCAGAATGAAAACTTTGGCCCCTTATTCCATGGGACGAGGCTCCATCCTTTGAGCCGATGTTGTATAGATGGCTACCATATTGGCACCATTCAAGGTTTGGAGAGTGGGCATCTGCACTTGAGATAAAGATTTTTGGATCCTATAGTCTCACAACCTTGCTTAGAAATAATTATTTCTCCTGTTCATGGAGCTACAATGTCTGCGTGTGTAATGAACATCATTTATGGAAGAGAATATTGCTAGAGGAAAATGTAGAAAGGCACAATGGAGTTATACAATGAACAATATTTATATAGGTAGAAGATAGAGGCTCTATGAAGCCTGACAACAGGTAAGTATCAATCGCTAGTAAATTAAAGACACCTGTGGGCAAAAGTAGCCACATGCTAACCTGACAAGCTCAGGGGGGGCCTACATGGCAGACTTGCAGACGCAGAGACCTGAAATAAGTACAAAAGATGGTTTGAACATTCAATATTTATCTACAAACAGGTTGTAGTGGGTAGTCATGTCCTAGGCTGATACTCTCCTTGACAAAGATCAATTTAGATCTTTTCTGAGCCCATTTGCTTTTTTGCCTCTAAGATAACATATCTGTGAGATGTCTGGTTCACTTGTAACTTGCTTTTTACCCCAATTCCTCAGGGTACAACAATGGCATCTGGACATTCCCTGCATTGTGATTGTTACCAAGTTAATTGTCAACTGTTAATTATGTTAAAATATCCTGTGTCCATCTCTGTAAGAGAAGCACGTATCCATCATTTCACTTTTGCCCTATCCCAGAGGTTGCCCCACTTTACTATATCCCACTTCCTTAAGCTATCACCAATGAATTTCATGTAACACACCTACATCCCTTTCCTTTGATTGAAAATGTATAAATATAGATGTGACCCTCCATTCTCCGGAACATTATCTCAATTCATTGAGGTTCTGCTTCCCAGCATATGTCAACAGTTTGGCTCAAATAAACTCACAAAAATTCTTTACAGGTTTCATTGGTTTTTTCGTTATACTGATTCCCAAGAGGTGAGAAAATTAACTTTAGATATAGCTATTCTGAAACATTGGCTACCAGGAAATTCTTTTTTCTACAAATGTGAGGGCTCCTCATTCATGACAACTTGAGGAAAATACAGTGAGCTGAGAAAATATAATACAGTGTGAGCAGAAAAGTTTAAAGCTGTGGAAGGAAAGCCATAGCATGATGTTTCTTGACTGCAACCATCATTTCCTAAGACTCCCATCTGCTTCTGAGGGTGAACTGACCTGTGTTACACAGCTGTGCAGAAAGATCTGCTCTCAACAAGGCTTATTCAAAGGCTTATGGAAGGAGGAAGAAATCATTGAAAAGGAAAATATTCTATGAGATAGTGAATCATTGGGTGAGGGGGGCTGAGATATTAAATGAGCAGCCATCAGGAATGACTAGTATTGGATCTGAGAATATGAAAGCCCACATTGAAAGGAGGTGAGGAGGAGATTTGATTTTATCGTGAAAATATTTTATGGACTAGACAGTGCTGTACAGGGTCCCCAAGTCAGAAGTGTTGTTGTTGTTCTTGTTAATTTTTATAAATCCTCACCTGAGGATTTTTTAAAATTTTTCACTTATTACTTGTTTTTAATTGATTTCAGAGAGGAAGTGAGAGAAATACACATCAATGATGAGAGAGAATCATGCATGGGTTGTGTCCTGCACTCCCCCTACTGGGGATGCAACCCAGAACCCAGGCATGTGCCCTTGGCCCAAATGAAACCTGGAATCCTTCAGTCCTCAGGCAGATGCTCTACCCACTGAGCTCAACCAGGTAAGGCCCCATGTCAGAACTTTGTGGAGAGTGTCAGACTATTGCTGTGATCATTCTTCCAGTTTCAGGGTGATGGAGTTTAGTTTCATTTGGAAGTTATTTCTATTGCTAGGCTGTTTTAGATTTTTTTTCAACTCCTCTGCTGCATCATTTAGTTTTAATGCCTTATGACACGTTCCTATTGGGTGTATACGTCACTGTGTTTTTTGCTCTGAATTCTAAAAAGTAGATTTTTATTGATTTCAGAGAGGAAGGGAGAGAGTGATAGATACGTGAATGATGAGAATCATTGACCAGCAGCCTCTGGCACACCCACCCCCCCGGGGATCAAAAACCCACACCTCAGGCTTCTACCCAAAACAGAAATCAAACCCTGATCTCCTCTTTCATAGGTTGATGCTCCTACAGTAAGCCACAGCAGGCCGACTTGGTCCTAATTTTTAGGTAGTACAAGGTTCTTACAGAATTATGAATTTTAAAGATTCACTGCACATATGCATACCCATTCATCATTACTTGTTACTAGGGGCCCGGTGCACGAAATTTGTGCACGGGTGCGGGGAGAGGGTGGGGGTCTCTAAGCCCAGCTTGCCCCCTCTCACAGTCTGGAACCCCTCAGTGGATGTCCTATGATGGCCCCAGTCTGCCAGGCGCCTTTTGTGTGTGTGTGTGTGTGTGTGTGTGTGTGTGTGTGTGTGTGTCGCCACTGGGGACCTGCCCCCAGCCGCATCTGAGGCTTGGAGCAGTCCTCCTGTGTGTGTCTACCTGCTGGGGGACTGCCCCCAGGCTTGGAGCAGGCACCCCCTCTATGTTGATCTCTCAGACTCTTGCCCTCCCCTGCATATTGTTCCCTTTTTTTTGAGCTGTGGCCAGGGCTGGGTGCTGTCTGCCTCCCAAGCTTGCCTACTGCCCATCTTCCTCCAGCCATCAGAAAGCAGGGAAAACCCCGCCTCGTGGTCAGGCCAGACTTTTCCTGCTCCCAGATCCCCGGAAGAGACCTGGGGAGCCGCCAAGCAGGCCCCCAGCCCCCAAGAGCTTGCTTTCCCGCTCCCCAGTGCCCCCCAAAGGGCCTGGGGAGCGGCCAAGCAGGCCGCCGACTCTTTCCCACTCACCAGTCCCCTGCTGCCAGTCCCTGGTGCCGCCAAGGGGTCTGGGGAGCTGCCAAGCAGGACTCCGGCCTCTGCAGCCTTGTTTTTCCACTCTCCTGTGCCCCGCAAAGGGCCTGGGAAGCCGCCAAGCAGGCTCCCGACCCCCACTGCCTCTTTCCCACTCCCCGATGCCCCTCAAAGGGCCTGGGCAGCTGGCAGGCAGGCTGCCGACCCCCCACCACCTCTTACCTGCTCCCCGGTGCCCCTCAAAGGGCCTGAGGAGCCACCAAGCGGGCCCTCGGCCCCCACCGCCTCTTTCCCACTCACGAGTCCTGGGTCCTGCACTATTCCACCCTCAGCTGCTCTGTGCACTCTGAAGGTCCCTCACCCGACCAGTGCCCTCTCACAGTCTGGCACCCCTCTGGGGATGTCCACCTGCTGGTGTGCCTGACCAGCCTGGGTGAGGAGCTGATGGCTGTCTCCAGACTGGCCAAACCCCCAGGAACGTCCCTCACCCCATTGGGTTGTGGCCAGCGTGGGTGACGGGCTGATTGGCGCTTTCAGGCTTTAAGGCTGCCCACAGTTCCCATTGACCCAATGTCCCAGCAAGGCTGGCTGGACGCAGGTTTCTGGGGTTTGTTTATCTTCTATAATTGATGCTGTTCCTTTAAGGCGAGGCCTAGACATGTAACGAAACCTCCTCTCTGCTTTACCTCACCTCACAGCATCTATAATGACACAATGTTACTTAGTGATCAGGGCAGGCCTGCTGTTTCCTTCAGCTCCCGAGGATTCTATGATTATTATTATGTTGCAAATGTGTGTTTTGCTTGAGGATAGTGGAGCGGATCGGGCGGCAGTTTCACTTTCGCTCCTGCTGCAATGGAAGCTGCCGTTTACTCAGATTCGTGAGTAGCGGCCGCCATGTTGGCTGGGCTAATTTGCATACAGTGGCTCTTATTGGCTGGTAGGCGTGGCTTACCCTGTCCCGGAGAAATGGTTAATTTCAATATTACACTTTTATTAGTTAAGATAGTATTTCATGTGGTGTTAAAGTGTCAGAGCTATATGTACATAGGTCATCTTGCAGTATGAATATGTTTGTTTGTTTTGTTTTTTTGTATAGCAGAGGTGGAAATTTATTGAGGAATAGATATAGACTCACACTTGGGGAGAGGGAAGAGTCCCAAGGAATGAACTCCCAGGTAGGGATAGGGAAAGGGTCCCACTGAGTTCTTTTTCCTCAAGGCTTATAAAGGCTGCAGTTCCTGTGTCCTGATATCCCCTCTGATTCATCACCATTCTCTTTGAATTTGTTACTCTAGTAATTCCTAAGGCCATCCTCCATTGTAGTCCTTCCTATCCTCTGGACTTTGTTCTTTTCCATCTGAAAGAAGGGTTTCCTTCTCTTTTGTAAATATAGACTTTTACTGCCTACTTCCAGTTCCCTTGTCTTATGTAAATGCCACTGTTGCCCCTTCCCGGTCTTATGGAGATGTAAGTACACCTCACCTGGCTTCCTTGTGTTATGGAAATGCACCTTCTGCTAGTCTGCAAGTCCAGGGATATTCCATGTGAATATGTATTTCAATTTCTCTAATTTGTGAATATTTGTAATCTTCTCTCATTGAGGATTCCTGAAACATCAAGTCCACTTGACATCTAATCTAATAAAAGAGTAATATTGAAATTGACTGTTTCTTTGGCATGCCTAAGCCACGCCCAACAGCCAATCAGAGTGATTGTATGCAAATTAACCCAGCCAAGATGGAGGCCGGCAGTCACACAGCTGAAGTAAACAGCAGGCTTCCCTTGCACCAGGAGTAAACTGTCTGCCTAGGCCTGCTGGGCCTCTCTCTGATCTCAGCAACATAGTTGCAACATTGTTTCAATTATAGAAGCCACGGAGCTGAAGTAAACAGGAGGCTTCTGTTGCACCAGCCATGGAGGAAACTGCTTGCCTAGGCCGGCTGGACCTCTCTCTGCTCAAGGCAACATTCTTTCTATTATATAAGCCACAGAGCTGAAACCAACAGGAAGCTTTGTTATCTGCCTAGGCCTGGCTTAAAGCAACAGTTTCAATTATAGAAGATAGATAAACCCCAGAAACCTGCTTCCAGCCAGCCTTGCTGGGACGTTGGGTCAATGGCAGATGTGGGCAGCCTGGAAGCCTGAAAATGCTCCTCAGCCCATCACCAAGGCTGCCCAGGCACCCTAGTAGGGACCCAAAACCTGAAGAGACTGTGGGAAGCCTGAAAAGAGCTCTCAGACCCTCACCCAGTCTGGTCACAACCCAATGGGGTGAGGGTCCACACGGGGGGGGGGGGGGGGGGGGGGGGCTTGGCCAGCCTGCAAACAGAGATCAGCCCCTCACCCAGGCTGGCCAGGCATACCAACAGGTGGTAATCACCTGAGGGGTCCCAGACTGTGAGAGGCACAGGCCGGGCTGAGGGACACCCAAAGTGCACAAATTTTTGTGCAATGGGCCCCTAGTCTTTAATATGTCCGTAAGGGATGAATTATCTTTCACTATGGTAATTACAGTGGCATCTTCACATTAACAAAAACACCATTTTCTTTGCCAGAATTCAAGTCTCCCACTGTTTCAAAAGTGTATTTATTGATTTTCAAGTAAAAATTAAACAACAGAATTCAATTTAACATTTATATTATCCATGTTAGTTCTTTATTTCAAAGATATGCCCCACATTTCCCCCCACCCACTCTTCTTTTTATTGGTAGAATGGAAGGGAGAGTGAGAAACATAGATTTGAGAGAGACACATTGATTGGTAGCCTGGGCACCCACCCAGACCTCACTGCAAAAGAGCCAGTTCCTGGTAGAACGTAAAACATACTCAGGAGCCAGGCAGCAGGGCAAATATCCTTTCTCCTACATAGAAGAGTGCACACACAAGTTCAGGAAGCTTGCCCACATGGAGCAGGATGTCAGCTTACTTTATACACCCTGAGGCATGTGAGCTGTTGCTTAATCTTGACTGGAGCTAAGGTAGGCTGACCAGATTTTAACCTTGGTAAAGTGAGACACCATTGGGGCGGGAGTGTGGGGGAGGATATGGGGCTGTTTTTTATTATTATTACTACTTAAAATATTACAAAGAGTGCCCTGACCGGTTTGGTTCAGTGGATAGAGCGTTGGCCTGCATACTCAAAGGTCTCAGGTTCGATTCCTGTTAAGGGCATGTATCTTGGTTGTGGGCACAACCCCAGTAGGGAGTGTGCAGGAGGCAGCTGATCGATGTTACTCTCTCACCGATGTTTCTAACTCTCTAACCCTCTCCCTTCCTCTCTGTAAAAAATCAATAAAATATATTTTTTTTAAAAATGCATTACAAAGACTAGTACATATGTCTCTTTTTTTCCCTCCTTGACCTTCTCCAGTCCTTCCTTACCTCAACTTGGGGGTTCTTGATTAAAAATTTGGTGTATATGGAGCAACAAAAATTTCATAGAACACAAAAATAGTAGTGTAATATATTTTTTAAAATTTCAACATAAGTACAGTTTATAAATATAATAAATTAAATTACATACAGTATTCTTTGGCATATTTCTCATTTGAGTGAATTTTTTTAGTAGATGGGTGTCGTCGTTTAAAAGGTCGTGAAAATTTTCACAAGAATTTGTTATATTGTATTTCACACATAAAATGGCTTTCAAAGTCTCAACACTTAATTGTGATTTTTCTCATGTCCACACTTTATTTACTGTAGAAAAAAACGCTTTCAGCTGCAGCATTAGTTCCTGGTAAGGACAGCCCATTATTATTTTAATTTCAATCCTATATTTCTTTATAAATAACAACAATACTAACTTGTATTAATTTTCCTCTGAATTTGCCATAACATAAGTCGTAAGGGTCACTTTCAAGGCCGGCGGCACTAGACTGTTTGCCACCACTATAAAATATAAATAATATGAGTACTGTCTGCTAAATTCAGGAAAATTAATGTATTTATGAAATAAAAAACTTACCTAAATTATCTGAATTACTGATTTGTAATGGCATCACTTGTTTAACTAGCTTACTAGCACGCAGTACGATGTATATCCTCTGACAGTTAGAAAATGTTTTTGTCCTTGCCAATTGCAAAAAATGCCATTGTTCATTAAGTCCAAACAATGGTGGTCGAATTCTAAAAACTGATCAACAATGCCAACCTTGATAAGCAGTTCTCGATAACCAGTTCTCAACAATTATTTGTTATTATTAAAGTTTAACATTATAAAATTAACAAAAATAATATAAAAGTCATATCCTGGCTAAATAGCCACATGGCTCCGGAAAACCGTATATACCCTTCCAGTTCTCCCTCCGTTCCCTAGCTTCGGGTGCATTCTTTTAAAAAATCCGGACTTTTTCAAAACGCCATGGGACGCGGGAAAAATGGTTAAAAATCGGGAATATCCCGCCAAAAGCAGGATGTATCCTCACCTTACAATCCCTTCATCAGGCAAAATGACAACTCCTTTGTGGCCATTTTCAAGTTGTCTCTTTCCTGAGGAAGGTCACGGCCCAGAGTTGCATCCAGCAGATGCCGCTGTTGTCCCAGGAACGACATGGAAAAACCTTTAATCAGCACGGTGGTCGCTGGAGTCCACATTACCCAGAATGCCCCGTGAGGTCTAAGAGCAGCTTAGCCACAGAGGGGGAGCAGAAAACGCCTTTCTCTGACGTCACCAGCTGCCAGGGGCGGGACTTCCGGTGCACTCTAGGCGGCTATTGGTGTTCACCCAGAACCTTCTGCAGCTCAGGGCGGAGGGCTCCAGGTGAGCGCGGCAGTGGCGGGTACTCAAGGGAGAAGGCCGAGTCCTCGTGGGCTCAGCACGCACGTGGGAGTGAAACTCGCTGACGCCACCGGGTCACCCACGTCCGTGACGGAACAGAGACCCGTTTACTCCCCTTCCTCGGCCCCGGCTTCTCACCCGCCTCTCCGGCCTCTCCCGTCTGAATCCGCGCCCGGCGTCCCATGGCAATGGCCTCGCTCAGTGGCTCAGCTGAGGTGAGTTCGCGTGGCCCGCCCTCCTCACCTGCCCTCACCGCCTCCTCACCCTCAACCCACAGCCTGGGCTCCGGGCGCCTGTGACGTCCTGCAGCTCAGGTCCCCGCCAAGGACCCTGAGGAAGGTGCAGGGGAGCGGAGTGTGGTGGCTGCTGAGGACACAGCAAGTGCAGGGCAGAGAGGACAGGGGTGACTCGTATCTGAAGTTCCCCCGCGGATGTGGGTGGTGAGTGTTGAAACCAAGGTCAGAGACGGGCAGGGAGGATGGCAGAGCCGCATGCCCTGCTTTGCCCAGGCTGCGGGGTCCACCAGGAATTGGGCTGTGGAAGCTCCTTCTGAGGCCTCTCAAGCTCTCTGTGGATGCCATGTGCCAAGTTCATGGGTGAGTCCAGAGAGGTCCTGTGC
>PVJC01047685.1:0-12744 GCA_004026665.1 Murina feae
GGGCTGAGGGACTCCCTCCACCCCGAGTGCACAAATTTTTGTGCACCGGGCCCCTAGTATGATATAATAATCATACTTCTTGATATCTATCTAACAGAGTCTAAAAGATTTCCACACAAAATTATGCACATGGATGCTTATATCACCTTTATTTGCATTTGCTAAAACTTAGAAACAATCAAAATGTTCTTTAAAAGTGAATAAATAATGTTACTACCAAACAATGAAATATTATTCAGTACTAAAAAAAATTACCTATCAAGCCATGAAAAACCATAAAGGGACCTTAACTGCATATTACTAAGTGAAAGAAGCCGACCTGAAAAGGCTACACATTATGTGATACTACCTATGGAAAATTCTAGAAAAGGCAAAGCTATGGAGGCAGTAAAAAGAGCAATGGTTCCCAGGGCTTCAGGAGGGGGAGGGATAAAAACATGAGCACAGAATGTTTTGAGGACATTAAAAATACTCTGTATGATACTGTGATGACTGACACATGTCAATATGCTTTCGTCCAACCAAAGAATGTACAACAGAGAGAGCGAGCTTTGAGGTAAAGCATAGACTTTTAATAGTTATGATGTGTCAATGTGGGTCATGAATGTAAGAAATGCAGCACTCTTTTGGGGGACATTGATAATGGAAGAAGTTATGCATGTGGGAGGACAGGAGTCATATGGGAAATCACTGTACTTTCCCTCAATTTTGCTGTGAACCTTAAACAGCTTTAAAATATTAAAGACAATAAAAAATAATAACCCAATGAAACTAGCACCAAGATCAACAGAATGTTATGAAAACCCGAAAGTCTTCCTTGTGCCTCTTACCATTGAGTAACTCAAGGTAGCTATTACCTTTTTACCTCAAACATTTCCTATCCTATTTTTGTCCTTCAGAGAAGCTGAATTATACTGCATGCACTGCTTTATATAGCTTTTTTCTTACAATGTTACATTTAGGAGATGCATTCATAGTTTTTAATCACATTGTAATTTTTAAATTATATTACTTATAGGTGTTTTTGTTTATAGTTTTCACTCTTACAAATGCTGCTGCTTTTCACATTCTAGTGCATTCCATTTGAGTTATAAAGCCTTTGAGGTATATAGCCCCTTTGGTAAAAAGAGGGAAATCCATTTGAATAAAACTGAATGATATTTTAAATAGAGCCTTATGATGGCACATTTGAGAAATAGGATAAATTAAATCTTAAATTAAACTCTTTAAATTTATAATCTTGAAATGATAAAATAAGAGCTCTAGGCAAAAGGAAAAAATAATATCTCTTAAAATAACAAGTACATGTGCTAAAGTAATATAAAGAAGCTAATAACACTCCTTCTAAATCAGGATTGCATCAAGTCTTAGCTCTTTAAAATTAGACAAATTATCATCATTTCCCCATGACACAGTTTCCCTATCTGTACAGCAGGGTTCCTGTACTAATCAAATAAGTTAATACATGTGAAGGACTTGGAATAGGACCTGGCACATGGTGAGTGCTAGTGTTTATTTTATTGTGCTGAATAAAGGCTTTAGCTCAGGAAAATATCCTGAAGCTATAAATAGTGTATGACAATGTAGCAATTACATAAGAATTGTGAAGCAATAATTTATTACAGTAGAATAAAACTTACTAGTTCAGAAATTCTTTAACCTGCCTCAGTTGTCTTCCGGGGGAGAGGGGTATTATTATTCCCATTTTAAAGAGGAGAATGCTATGTCAAGGAATTTATCTTTTTAGAAGTTAACTTTTCCCCCTTAGACAAAAAAAAAAAAAAAAAAAAGAGAGACCCATTAAAGAAATGATCGCAACTTTTTTTGTTATTTTAAATTTTATTGGGGTGACATTGTCAACATGAACATATAGGTTACATGTGTGTATTGCTAATTTACAAAATCTGTATATAGGACCACGTAAAGTCAAATCTTCTCCTGTCACCTATTAGAACCCCTTTCTTTACCCATCTCCTTCCCTCTGGCAACCACCACACTGCTGTTTGTGTACATAAGTTTCAGTTTTATATTCCACATATGAGTTAAATCATATAGTTCTTTGCTTTCTCTGTTTGACTTATTTCACTTCGCATAATGTTCTCAAGGTCCATCCATGTTGTTGCAAATGACGATATTTCATCCTTTCTTATGGTCATGTAGTACTCCATTGTGTGTATAGGCCACATCTTCTTTATCCAGTCCTCTATCGCAGGACACTTTGGCTGTTTCCAACTCTTGGCCAACCTGAATAATGCTGTAACTCTTTAAATTAAAAATGCATAAAGAAATCTGGATAAATGAAATAAATAATGGTAGTGCTACAAGATAAAGGAAAAGGTCAATTTAGCTCATAAAATACCTTGCATTCATGTATAGTTACTAGAGTTGAAATAAAAATCTAATTCTAAGCACCTTAGTGGCCAAATCAAATAAATAATAATATATATGGTTTTAAGATTTATTATGATTTTAAGAACATATACGCTCACAATCACACACACATACTCGGTTTCACATACACATCCTCACCATTACACATTCACTTAGATTCTGATTTACACATGAATTCACACACACTCATACACACACATGCACTCACACACAAATAGTTCTGGCTTGGTATATGCATATCTTTTCTTTGTATTGGCATTCCAAAAAAACATTTCTCCCTTTTGTAGGAGAAACACAGTGATATAAAGTGTCCCCCATTTCTACAATAATCTGTACAAAACATGAAATACTTTTGCGAGCAACAGACATAACATCATATCCTACTATAGAGACATCGTCCCTCTGAGGGGACGATCTAGTCTATCAAAGACATAGCTCTCAAGTCTATAATGCTTTGGCTGGACACAGAAATGATTTTCCCTTTAGTCATCACCAATATTTCACAATGGCAATATAGAAATTGCAGTCCTTTACCTATCAGACATCTAATTTTCAGAAATACAACAAATGCCCTGCTGATGGCTAAAGCGAACTCCTGATGTGATATACCCCACTATGTCAAATTGCTGGATAGAGGAGTCCTGGTTTGGCTCTGAAAGAAGAGGGATTGAGCCCAATTCAAAGTCCCACCTCTTTTTAGATGGAAGACTAGTTATTTAACTGCTTCCAATTTGTTTCCTCATCTGTGAAATAATAACATTAACATTCACCTGACAGGGATATTATGAGGATTAAATGAGATAGTCCATATAAATTGCTGAACATAGTGATTAGTACATAATAAGCACTCAGTATTGGTAATTACTGATTTTGTTGTTTGGAAAAAAAACCAATACTAGAGAAGAAAGTCATATTCCTCAGTCTGAGCACCATTTGGGAAAAGAAAAACAAAATAAAACACTCTGTTCTTACCTCTGACTTTGAAGGAAATGGATTTAGTTTGTGAAAAAATATGCATGGCTGAACCATTGGCTTTTGCTCTATTTTTCAAACGATGTTTATCCCTGTGGCCAATATGGAGGATTGCTTTGTCATTTTAGTAATCAAATCTGCAAATTTCCACTTAGCATCAAATCCAAACAATCCAATCTGAAGGTGATTGGCATCCCTGCTTGTGCATCAACATCTATTAAACCAGATGTTTTACCTCTTTCCTTGCCAATAGTGAGCATCTTTTTATGATCAGTTGTCTGATCATAAAAGGCAAGCCTGTCAATCGAGACATCACCGATGTTTACATAGGAAAGCCTAACTCATTCAACAGCAGTCACACTACCATTTATCTAGATTGTTACCATTTTGTGATCTGACTTTTTGAAAGATGAAAAGCATTGGAGCTTTGACTGAAAAATATTTGTTAATGTCAAAAAGTGCCTTCTGACCCTGAACATTATAATCTTCTAATTGCAGTAAAAAATGAAGTTTTTGTTTATGTGAGGGAATAATTTGGGCACCAAGATGCTAGGAACTCTGAAATGTTTCCTCTTAAATTTGGAAGCCTGAAACAACTTTTCTTTCTCAAAGGGCTGTTCCTTCTGTGATGGAATGGGGGTGGGGGGCATATTAAAAAATATATTGAGCCCTAACCAGTTTGGTTCAATGGATAGAGTGTCAGCCTGCAGACTGAAGGGTCCCAGGTTTGATTCCGGTCAAGGGCATGTACCTTAGTTGCAGGCACATCCCCAGTAGGAGGTGAGCAGGAGGCAGCTGATCGATGTTTCTCTCTCATCGAAGTTTCTAACTCTCTATCTCTCTCCCTTCCTCTCTGTAAAATATCAATGAAAAATTTATAAAATATATATTGATATGGAAAGTTTTAAAAGATATATTGTTAACTCCAATAAATAAGATATTAACATATCTAAAGAATGCATGTGAATATGTGTGTGTGTAATAAGTGCAGAAAATTTCTGCAAGGATATTCAAGTTTTTTTCTAGTTGTAAAGGAAAAAAAACTATTTTTCTATACGGTTTAATTTCAATTGTTTTTATAATGTGCATGCATTATTTGTATGACAAAAATAATCAAATCAATAAAAACTAGAATTAGTTATGTTGACTGTGAGTGCAATGAGAGTTCAGACCCTAATTAGAAAAATTAGAACTCTAACAAATTATTGGATGTTGTGACAAGTAAAGGCTTTGAAGACTTGATTGTGCAAACTTTAAGATGCAGAAAAATGCACCTAAGTCAGCCCCTTTTCTGTAAAAGTTTGCTTAGACTTCTTAATCTTCATCTAATTGTCCTAAATTATTCATAAATTGTTTTTGAACTTGTAATTACGAAGTTCTTAGGTTCAAAGGTGCCTGTGGGATCATCTAAAAAAAAAACTTACCATTTTATAGATGAAGAAAATAAGAGAGAAAAATGACTTGCCCTGACTCACACATAACCAAGGACAGAGGTGGGACAGTAAGGCAGGTTTTCTGATTACGTCATGAACCATCCTCCTTCTAAATGATGGGGAAGGGAAGGACCTTTTTGTCATTAACAGAGAGAGCCGCCCAGGTGAAATGCAGTAATATTACTGAGTTACTTGTGTTTGTCTTACTGTTTCACTGATGAGAACTGTAACTATGGGACATGTTCCAAAGGAAGCCAAGGTAAAAAAAAAAATGGAGAGAATAAGACATGTGCTTATGCATGTGCATGGTGAGTTGTGCAGAGGCATATTTTGACCATCTTGACAGAAATAGTGAACAAATTCACCTTTAGAAACACAGCTAATTAACTCAAAAATTAAGTCAAATGAGTTTTATATGTAGTCAGGGCTTCAGTCTGAGGTCCCTCCTGTGTGCACATGTTCTGAAAGCAGAATAAGTGAGGTACCCATGGCCCGGGGGTGGGGGGTTCTTTGACAGTGTCCATGATGAGTGAAAATGTTGCCAGACAGCAGGAGATAAACCAAGAAATTCGTTACAATATTTCCAACGGCACTTTTCACATATAACCATGATTGTTGACAAAAGCTTTTATGTTACCTGTAAGAATATTTTTAGTGCCTCTAAACCAGTTCCTTTCTATTTCTCTCTCTTTTTCCTAAATTCTTATAGGTTTCTTGTCACTTTCAATTTGTATAAATACTTTATGAATCTCACTGTGCCTTTAACCCACCTAGGAACTCAACACACAATGTGCAACTCAAATTGTTATCAAAGACGTAGTTGGGAAAATGGGCCCAGTGACAACAAGGTCCTTGTTTACCACCACAAAGCTGGTTTTGATTGTGAGTGTTCTGATATGTCAATCATCAGTTGGCTGCCTAGAAGGGTGGAGAGTCACAAACCCTGGCTGTCCTTTCCAACAGAAGGGATAACAAAGAAGGACCAGGTTCTAAATGACCCTGAGCTCCTGCTATCCATCTAAATACTGGGACAACAAAAACTTTAGCCCCATTATCCAAACTCTGCCCCATTATCCCAATGTTGCTGAGTCTACCCAGGGAGGCGAGAGATGGGAGAGGATGGGAAAGAATGATTTGTCCCAGAGACATGCTCCTACAACGGTTAGATGTATGTGCTGCAGGGATGATAAGCGCTAACTGGTCCAGCTCACTCAGGTCCTGGAGGGATATCCAGTCCAAAGCACTCTATTGGGATTCCCTAATAACATGAAATTGGCCTAGTAGATTGGCAAGCATAGGGCAGACTTCCTAGACTCATTTGTGGCCTCCTAAACCACAAATGGGATGGGAGGTTCTCCTGCTGGGAAGTTAAGATATAATGGCTCTCCTGGGGCAAAATTCAATACAACATAAAATAAAAATCAATAAAACAGCCACTGTCACATTAATGGACTTGAACTATGGTTGTTTTATCAACTCTCTTTCTTACCGAGTAGAAGTTTGTAATGGAGCCATGATTCTATTCTTTTTATTTGTTGACTCTATTATAGATGCTCCTTACCACGTCCCCCCCCCCACCCCCGCATTTTTAAATGTTTGATTCAGCTTATTATTTTTTTGGTTTTGTGTTCAGACCACCACAGTGTAAGCTAAGGTCTGAGTGTTCAAACATCATTCTTTAAAATGTTATTAAAGTTGTTAAATTTGAGGCATGTATGACATTTAAACGTGGCTAAACTCATATAGGGAACTAGTCTTTCTCTATTATTTCTGTAAAAGTCACACAAGAATGTTGCCAGCTTCATTCATGTTACCTCTTGTATTTTTGCAATTCCTAGGCGAAAAAATAACAGCTACTACTTCTACATCATGTCCACATCAGAAAGTCTTCCAAGGATTAAAACCGTTAACTCTTCCAACAGCTGAGGGAGGAAGGTACTGTTATATTTCCCATGCTAAAAATGAGGAAATTGTGGCAAAGAACAGTCAAGTTATCTGATCAAGGTCCCCCAGTTGAGAAGGAACAAAACCAGACTTCAATGCTCATAGTTACTGCTTCTGAGTGCCTCTACAGAAAGCAATACAGGCCTTGCCCTGAAAGGGTTCACAACCTTTATACCACAGAGAGAGCAAGGTAGAAGTAAAACCAACACCCCAAATTGGACATTGGTCATTTATACCATCAGTTTCTAGACTCCCAGTATATACACATACATACACACACACACACACTAGAGGCCTGGTGCACAAAAATTTGTGCACTCGGGGAGGGAGTCCCTTAGCCTGGCCTGGCCTGTGCCCTCTAGCAGTGTGGGACCCCTCAGGGATGTCCAACTGCTGGGTTAGGCCCACTCCCCGGAAGATGGGGGCCTAAGCTGGCAGTCAAACATCCCTCTGGCAGCCCGGGGAGCCCTTGGGGGATGTCCACTTGCTAGCGGGAAGCTAGTCTAAGCTGCAGTCAGACATTCTTAGTGCTGCTGAGGAGGCTGGAGAGTCTCCTGCCATCACTGCTATGCTGGCAGCTGGCTGGCTTGTGGCTGAGCAGAACTCTTCCTGCATTGAGCATCTGTCCCCCGGTGGTCAGTGTTTATCATAGTGACCAGTCATTCCCAGTCATTCTGCTGTTAGGGTTGATTTGCATATTACCCTTTTATTATATAGGAGATATGTATTTTTTTCTTTTTTCTTTTTTTACTGGAGCCCCAGTGCATAACATTTGTGCACTGGGCAGGGGAGGTCCCTCAGCCCAGCCTGTGCCCTCTTGCAGTCCAGCATCCCTTGGGATATGTCTGACTTCAAGCTTAGGCCCATTTACTGCTACTGCCACTGCCACTGCATTTGCCAGCCAGAGCTAGGCTTGCTGCTCCTTGGGGCTGCCTCGGAGGTGAGAGAGGTATCTGCCACCACCTCTGTGCTTGCCAGCCATGAACCCGCTTCTGGCTGAGCAGAGCTCCCCCTGTAGAAGTGTACTGACCACCAGGGGGCAGCTCCTGCATTGAGTGTCCGCCCCCTGGTGGTCAGTGCATGTCATAGCAACCAGTCTTTCTGTCATTTAGTTGATTTGCATAGTAGCCTTTTATTATATAAGATTGATTTCAGAGTGGAAGGAAGAAGGAGAGAGAGGTAGAAACATCAATGACAAAAGATGATGGAGCCTACAACCCAGTCATGTGCCTTTGATTGGAATCAGACCCAGGACCCTTCAGTCCGCAGGCTGACACTCTATCCATTGAGCCAAACCAGCTAGGGCTAAGATCCCAATATTTTATACATTAAAAGAGTCTATGATCTGATGGACTTGGCTCTGTTCCTGCAGTTTTGCATAATATATATCACTTTTCACAAGATTCAGAGTGTCAATAGATGCCTACTGAATCAGTTTGTATTTTGTGCACTTCTTCATCTCATCAGCTGGTGTGTCCCTCTGTGCTTGTGTCCATTTAGCCAGAGTTTCTGTGCCTACCCATCTGTGAGAAAGCAGCCTGGACTTTAGGAATGCCATGACTATGCCACCTATTGGCACTGCCTTTTGTAGCCAGAGCCCTAGCCTCTGCATAGATTCCTCTCCCCCAGTTTATTATTATCTGGAAGAAAATATGATCAATGGGATGGTGGCTTCAATATTTTATTCTCTGCTAAGTATTGGGATGTTGTTATGGTTTGTTTTTAAGAAGACTCTCTGATGAGGCTCTAATAAAGCATGAAAGCAGGGTGACATAGGACAAGGTTTAAGTAAGAAACCACCTTGCTGATTTTTAGAATCAGACAGTGTGATCTGCTCTCTACTCTACCTGTAAAAGCCTGGTCTGATTTTGAGAACAACCCCGAGGAGTCCCGAGACTTCAGCTGCCTTTATAGGCTAACAATCAAACAAGGGATTAGAATTAGATCCTGAGTTACTTCTCTGACCCTGTGGTCATGGTTGACTCTTGGTATTTCAAGATCTGGCCTCACAGTGCTGGCTGCATTTTCCTAATATGCAGGTGATCGTAGGCAGGACACAGTCTCAACACAAATTCATCCCTCGAGGCAGCATAAAATGTGTTTCCCTTGTGCTCATGCCTCTTGCTTATCTCCTGAATGTCCCTGTAGGGACAACAGTGCACCCCGCAGTACAAATGGTCAACAAATTGTCTCCATGTATAGTTTTAGAACATATGTAGGCTTGAATTTTACCCTAACTTCTCACATGTCCCTTTTTCTTTGCCTTATATTTGTCATTCTCGAAATGCAATGCATTATCTCTCTTAAGATGTATGAGAAGTGAACTCTCCCATAATAACTCTACATACAAAAGGCAACTTAAAAAAGGATTATATTTTTACTGTATTTTATGTAGGAGGGAGAAAGAATTGCCTAGAAAATTAATTTACATCTACAATTCTTATTGTCCATTATGAGATCCTACTAAAGAAGTTTTTATCGTTAAAGATGAAATAAGAAATAAAAGCAAAATATATTTTCAATAATGTGTATTTTAGTTCAATTTGATTCTTACTAAGTACTCACTATGGCCCAGTTGCTATTCTAAATATTAGAAATACACAGAGGAATAAGTTTTCAGCAGAGATTAGAAAGGAAAAAAGTAACAACAGATCCAATTTCATATGCTTTTTTCAATGTAAGTTTTCAGAATCAAAATGAGCTTGTAAGGGAGGCTGACTTGTAATTTATTTTTAAGCCAGTTTAAGGATTTGTTTTTCCAGCTCAGGTTTACAAATCTCCATGATCCTCTTCCATGAGTTTTACTGTGTGCACCTTTGTGAGAGGCTCCGTAGGCCTGGCTAACTGCACTTTGTTGAAGTAGAATCTTTCTTTCCCCTCATTTTAAAGTTCAGTACTTTGTTTACTATATCTCTAATGCTTCATTCTCTTACATTATTATCAGGAAACTCTTCTCAGGAATATATTCTCTTTGAGGGAGGGTGGGTCTTGGGGTTAAATTGTTCCCTATACTTTGGTGCAAATAGATAAGCCTACCTGTAGCCTATTTATTCAGGTGGTTTAGAACAAATGGAATGTGGAACACTCCTTCATGGGGACATGGCTGGACATTAGATCATTCTTTCTCTGTTTCCTGTATTTTCTGAAGTCACTCAAGCAGCAGCAATAGCCATTTAGAGCTTGCAGAAAGCACTTCTCCACCAGGTTCTGTCCCCTAGTGTAAGCACTAATATTTTCCTTCCACATGCTGAGGATACTGGTTAGCCCGTGCCAAGTACAATATTCTCCATTTATGTAGAAAATAATTTTCAATCCTGTTGCCCATCTGAGCATGACCTAAGAACTTCTAGGATAACTTTATCAGAGTGAACATTTTCTATTAGGAAGCAAGAGATTCTTATGTAGACATTCTGATGTTTCATTTTATTAGTGAAAAATATCACTCACTAGAAAAAAAATCATAAACAAGAGAGTTTGGTAGCCTTAATATTTAGTGAGATGTGTTGGAATAATTGATATTCCAGCATTTTTTAAAATGCTGGAACAAATTGTATGTTATTGTTAGAACTGAACAGAAGATAAAAGTCTGGTCAAAGGAATAAGGCCAAAAAAAATGTGAGTTATAGATCTTGGCCTCTAATAAGAATTATTCCATTCTGCTCAGATTGTATTGATTAGAGTTTAAATTCCCTGGATTAGGAGAGAATTAATCCCAGAGTGTGAGCTAGCTTTTGACTTGTGTATAAGAAACAACTGACCACAGCTATGAGGGATGAAGGACCAGTGTGGCAGGAATCATACTTATTTCTGTAAAACAAAAATAATCCACATGTGTTATGGCCATCACAATCTCTTAGAGGATCTGAAAAGGATTATCACTAAAGTCATCCAAATATTGATACTGGAATTAGACCTGCAGAATATAAGAGCTGATGTTAGTAATCGGAATGATAAGGCATAAAATCTATTGGGTAAGAAAAGCAGACAACTTCTCCAAGGGAAAAGAAACCAAATGAAACATTGATCAACAAAGCAGACATATTTCATATGAACTCTATTAACACGATGCTTTAAATGTGATGTATCAGTTTATTATTTAGATGAAATTCTGAATTTACCTTCCATTTCAAGTATGAAATTTCATGAAATGTATTTCTTAGTTTATATTATTGTTAGGAACAAAACACGAATTTAAAAGAGATATAAAGTCACTTGTAATGTTTCTTCACTTCAAATGCAATACATATAATTTCTAGTTTCTTTAAACTGCTCAATTGCCTTTGCCACCTTCAGACTTTGGGATTCTCTGATCACTCTTTCAAAAATTATGAGACCCACCTAGTTGGTGTGGTACATGCCTGGGTTTCAGGTTTGATCCCAGTGGGACAATCAATCAATGATTCTCCCTCATCCTTATTTGCTCTTTTATTTTATCTCTACTTTATAAACTTACTTGAAAACTCTATCACTTATACGTGACTAGAGGCCTGATACACAAAATTTGTACAAGAGTAGACCTTCCTTTTACCAGCAGCCAGCACCCAAGAACTGGGCTGGCTTCCCTATGGCCCCTGCTTTGTCTGGAAGATGTCTGGTCTAATTAGCATATTAACCTTTTATTATTATAGACTAAGGGCTCGGTGCACAAAATTTGTGCACTCTGGGGGGTTCCCTCAGCCTGGCCTGGGACCCCTCGAGGGATGTCCACCTGCTGGCATGCCTGACCAGCCTGGGTGAGGGGCTGAGGGCTGTTTTCAGGCTGCCAACAGCTTCCATTGACCCAAGGTCCCAGCGAGGCTAGCTGGAATCAGGTTTCTGGGGTTTATTTATCTTCTGTAATTGAAATTTTGTTACCTTGAGCCGAGGCCTAGGAAGGCAATGGAAGCCTCCTATTTGCTTCAGCTCTGTGGCTTCTATAATTGAAACATTTTTGCTTGAGCAGAGGCCTGCTGGCCTAGTCAGGCAGTTGCAACAGAAGCCTCCTGCTTATTCCAGCTCCGTGGCTGCGGGCCTCCATCTTGGCTGGGTTAATTTGCATACAGCTGCTCTGATTGGCTGGTGGGCATGGCCTGGCTGGTGGGCATGGCTTGGATGTCTCAGAGTGATGGTCAATTTGCATATTACTCTTTTATTAAATTAGATAAGCACTTCCTCAATCCCCTAAAGAGATCATGGTCAATAGCTTTATTCTCATAGCACCAGGTGCATTTCCAAAGGTCTTTTTCTGGTCAGATCAGTTTTGTGTATTTGTCATAACTAATACGTCTTAAGAGGCCTAATAGCAGGTAATGTTTTTCATCCATATTTACTTCCTAGTAACAGCTAGTATAGATTCTGAGACCTGGGGTTGTTCAGTAACTCTTGCAAGAATTCAATGTCTATATGACTTAAACTCTAAGACAGTGCAAAGAAGGTCAAGTCCTGAGAACCAGCTGTGGAGAACCAGTTTGGTTGGAAAATGCAGCTGATAAACAAAATAATTTGATTCAGATATTGATTCTCAACTTTTAATACATAGGTGTTATTTTCAAAACTCAGGGGAATTTTCAAAAGACACACGTGAACAGTTTGGAAAGTTTAGCATCTAACCTAAGTATATGTACTATATAGGGAGAAAATGTAAACAGAAATAGTTTCCTGAAAATAAAGTCTCAAAGTGGCACATGACAAGTAAATATGCATGAATTCAAATAGAAATTTAAATAAAATCACCATAAATGGTATCTTCATCAAAGAGCATTTAAATATATATATATATATATATATATATATATATATATATATATATATATATATATTGATTTCAGAGAGGAAAGGAGAGGGAGAGAGAGAGAGAGAGAGAGAGAGAGAGAGAGAGAGAGAGAGAGAGAGAAACATCAATAATGAGAGAGAATCATTGATCAGCTGCCTCCTGCAGGCTTCCTACTAGGGATCAAGCCTGAAACCCTGGCATGTGCCCTTGACAAGAATTGAACCTGGGACCCTTCAGTTTGCAGGCCAATGC
>PVJC01047686.1:0-12833 GCA_004026665.1 Murina feae
CTGCTTGGTGGGCTTCCCAGGCCCCTTGCAGGGCACCAGGAAGCGGGAAAGCAAGGTGGTGGGACGGGGAGCGGGAAAGAGGCGGCGGGGGGGCATCTTGGCCTGCTTGGTTGCTGCCCAGGTCCTTTGCGGGGCACCGGAGAGCGGGAAAGCAAGGCTGCAGGGGCCGCGGTCCTGCTTGGCAGCTCCCCAGACCCCTTGGTGGCACCAGAAAGTGGGAAAGGAAGGCAGCAGGGGACGGGTGAGTGGGAAAGAGTTGGCAGCCTGCTTGGTGGCTTCCCAGGTCCTTTCCAGGGATCAGGGAGCAGGAAAAGGCTGGCCTGACTACAAGGCGGGGTTTTCCCTGCTTTCTGGTGGCTGGAGGAAGATGGGCAGCAGGCAAGCTTGGGAGGCAGGCCGCACCCAGCCCTGGCCACAGCTCAAAAAAGAGAACAACATGCAGGGGAGGGCAAGAGTCTGAGAGATCAACATAGAGGGGGTGCCTGCTCCAAGCCTTGATGGTGTGCCTGGGGGCAGGTCCCCAGTGGCCACACACACACACACACACACACACACACACACAGAGAAGGCACCTGGCAGACTGGGGCCATCATAGGACATCCACTGAGGGGTCCCAGACTGTGAGAGGGCACAGGCCGGGCTGAGGGACTCCCTCCACCCCGAGTGCACAAATTTTTGTGCACCAGGCCCCTAGTAAATAATAAAACGCGAAGTCCCTCAGGTCCGGGGCCGAGGGTCTGCTTGCTGCCCAGCTGTCAGTGAGGCGGCGGCTGCCCACAGACTGCATTTGCACAGCCGGGATCTGAGCCTTGAGGAGCGTGCCGGACAACGCTGCTACATGGGAACCGGGTCTTGGTCACAGCCAGCTGCCTGGCACTTTCGGAAGCTCATTAGCTCATTAGTTAGAGACATGAGCCAAGGCCATGGGTCCAAACCTCCCTGATCCACTCTATCACAAGGCTTCCCCACCCGCCACACCCAGGGGGCCGCTGCCATGCCACCCCTCCAAGGGGGCTACTACCATGGTGGGCGTCAGCGGGGGGCGCAGGGAGGACCAGCCACCCCAGGAGGTTGACCAGCCCAGGCTCCCAACTGCCAAAGCCCCACCACATGCACAGCAGGTTAGGCCCTCATTTCAGGGCCTTGGGACAGTTAAAGTCGCCACCAGGACACTGTCAGGGGCTCTGGTTAAGGGGGCTCCGTGGGGAAGCATGGGACTTGGTTGGAAGGTCTGTACGGAGGAGTCTCTGAAAGGTCAGGGGCCTCTAGGAGACCTTGCCGAAGGCAGCAGCCCCTGCCTTGAGTTTTCCAAACAAGTCTGACCCACCCAACCACCCCCTTTCCCAAGTGTTTTACTAGAATCTTTATGTTTAGACTTCAAAACGTCCTTGTTTGAAAGACACTACAAACATAGGTGCTGTCTCAAGGATGCTGACCTGCTGATTGTACGTAGAGGTTAATTTTAGTTCCAGCTGTTGTGATAATAAAAGCCCAAGGAGGCAGGCAAACAGGGCCTTTTGCTCCTAAAGCAAGCAGCCCCTTAGCCTCTCTTTCACAGAAACGTGTGTCAGAGTGATCATTCATCCATCGCTCAGGAGCTGCCGGTCAGCCCCTGCAAAGTGCTGCCCCATGTGAGGACCAAGGAACATGGTAGAACCCTCAAAAGTGAAAGTAACTGCGCAGCAAGTCATCGGAGCCGCGTGGGAGTTCCAAGGCCGAGGGAATTGTTCTCAGCTAAGGAATTCACTGTCTCTGTTATGCTTCTTCAGAATGTATGTTTTCCGTTAGAAAAATAAGTCTGTTTCTGAAAGTAAGGAAAAAACAAAAGTTTTTCCTGTATTTGACTAGGAAGCAAAGGTTTTATATTTGTTATTAAAATAATTATGTTATGTTAATCAGGAAGTTGATTACTTTAAATGAATATTTTACTTAATACTGTTTTAATATTGTTTAATAGTAACAATAATATATAATAATATAATGTATTTGACTATGTGCCAGGCCAGCTCAGCCATGGGTTCGGTGAGCCTGGGGTGGGAGGGGAGCAGCAAAGGATGTAGAAAAGGCAGACAAAGAGAATAGCTGGTTCTAGGTGGATTTTCCTATGCCTGGCTGAGGCCACAGAGAGAGATCCAGACAGCTAACTGAGCCTTTATTTTATAGCCAGCGGTAAACAAGGTAGTGGTCACCATAGTTACAATGTTCTTGTGAATTTCACTTGCTTTGGCAGCACTTGCTGCACCTCCCACAGCCCATTAGCTTCCCAGATAAGTTCTAGGGAGAGTTATAAGGTCAAATCTAGTTATGCTCAGAGGGCTGTGCCCTCTAAGCTGGGACTTGTTTGTGGCTTTGCCAACAGGTCAGTCCGAGGCTTAACCCTATAGTTGCTCCCTGCAGACTACCTTCCCAAGGTTTAAATTTTAAGATTTGCTTTCTCTCCTTATAAAGGAAAATTTTATAATGAGGTATATGAGAAGCTCTGTCAAATAAGGAAATAATAATTATATTCTATTTATATATGCATATTAAATAGATTTTAATATGTTTTCATTTATAACTAATTGTTATAAGTTATAATATTGTGTTTTGCAGAAAGGGCAAGATTTCATGTCATTTGCATTATAATCAAATCAGTAACTGTGTCTTTTTAAATTTCTTGTCATTTTAGAGATAATATAAAAATTATTAGAACTCAATAGAATATCTGGATTTATAGAAATACTGGCAAGAAAAAATCAGGAGAAAAAGAATTTGATTATAGGATTAATGAACTAAAAATACTTATAGTTTTAGTAATTATTGTTCTCATGGAATTGTGTTTGTTTGCATGAATCCAATAAGAATATGATTTCCTCATAACAGGACATAAGTCAGTTTCTAATTCTAGTTTTATTAACCAAAACTTTGCTGGGATGTCATGTCTGAAAGAGACATGCCAGGACTCTGGATATCACCAGGAAGTTCTAAGGAATGAAGACTGACTTTGAAGCTGATAAGCCCCTTGGATAAATACCCTGGTCCCTTGCTTAGTCAGGTGGTTCATGGCAGTCTTTCCAGTTAAGGCACAAAGGTTGCTATCCTGAGAGGTGGCATGAAAGAAACCTCAAGACACCTGTAGGGACCTCAACTTGAGGGATGCACCCCAATTCAGTAGGTACTGCAGGCCAAAGTGTGATGGCAACTGTGTAGCTTGGCTTCTTTGCCCTGGGAGTAAACTTTCCAATGAGATTTCAGCAAACCACATTAAAAAAAAAAAAGCCAATGTAATCAACTGTTATTCTTGTTGTTTTCATGCAAACAATCAGGCCAAGTTATAACTAGACTTAATACAGTAAGTAAATTAATCTTTAATAAAAATGAGGGTGATTTTAGGGAGAAAAATTGTTTCAACAGGAAGTTGTTAGAAACTGTTCTAACTTTTGTTCAATAATACTAAATTTTATAACACAGTTTGTCTCCACCAGATTACAAGCCCTACTTACACCTAGGGGATACCACCTCTAGGCACCGTTGCACCTCCTTCTGTGCCCAGGCCTCATCGTACCTCTGACAGAGAGCAAGTATCTCTTGGCTCTGAGAGAAACTTCCAACCTGCCTCAGCACGAAGCAGCTACAGAAGAAACTGATGTCCCCTTTCCCTGAAAGAGTTCAGAGCCAAGATCCACGAGGGGGATATAGTGGGCAGTTAGACATGAGCCGAGCAAGGATGATAGGCCAACTAGAGAATAAAGAGATAGACTCTTGAGACATCTCACCACTCCAACTGCTCTGAAGGTAGGAATTGAGGAATCTCTGTAGAACTAACCTTTAATCATAACTAATTAGAAGGAAACTATAGTTTTCATGTAATAGAAGGTATAGAGATACAGGAAAAAGGAAGTGAAGCAGATAAACTGAAAGGGTATGTGTAAGTTACAGAAGGTATATGTTAGTTGGAAAAGGTATGTGTAAGTTGTCAAAGGTATGTGTAAGTTACAGAAGGTCTGTACAAGTAAAGAAGAACTAGAGTTAAGAAAGTAAAAATTGTGAGAAAGGATATAAAGAAAGGAATATGACAGGAAGAAAGGAAATTAGAATAGGAATACTTAAGAATAATTGTAAAAATTATAAGAATGCTTATAAAAGTCATAGAAGGTTTATAAAGAGAAATATTAAAAGGAATTATGAGTATACTAAATAATAAATCTAATAGAGCACCTGAATTAATCTAAAAAGTAATCATACTATTTTACTAGTAAATCTTAGAACACATATACTTATGTGTGAATAAGGAGTTAAGTTTTTCTTAACGTTTTCTTTTCAAGGCCTGTGCAAAGTAATTAGGGAGGTGACTCAGCTGTGACTCCAGCAAACATAACCAATAAGCATGGCCAGATTGACCCACCAGGAGTTAACATTGTCTCCTCAACATCATCTCATCACCTGACAACAGATGTTGTCTACAGACCCCAAGCCTGCACATAGCTACATCCCTCACCCTCGCCCCTTCCCCTTTATAATCCTGTCCCCTACACCTTGCTAGAAGGCAAGATTTAATGCTTCTAAGTACCTGGATTCTTAATTAGACTAACCATTGCTGTCATTGTAAGTCTCTTTGTTTTTCTTATAGTCTACAAAATCAGAATTCGAACAGTAAACACACTTCACAGACCCTGACCTTCCAAAGCAGAAAGTCTTCTGCCTCCCTCTGTCTCCTGCAGCCAGCAAAACAAAAAAGGGGGAGATATGGGAAGGCATAGGACTTGGTTGGAAGGTCTGTAAAGAGGATTCTCTGAAAGGTCAGGGCCTCTGGGTGGACCTTACCAAAGGCGGCAGCCCCTGCCTTGAGTTTTCCAAACAAGTCCGACTCCCGGTGTTTTACTAGAATCTTTATGTTTAGACTTCAAAACGTCCTTGTTTGAAAGACAGTACAGATGCAGGTACTTTCTCAAGGATGCTTAACCTGCTGATTGTATGTAGAGGTTAATTTTAGTTCAAACTGTTGTGACAATAAAAGCTTAAGGAGGCAGGTGAACAGGGCCTTTTGCTCCTAAAGCAAGCAGCCACTTAGCCTCTCTTTCATAGAAACGTGTGTCAGAGTGATCATTCATCTGTTGCTCAGAGTCTGCTGATCAGCCCCGGCAGGGCACCAGTGACTCTGGCATCCAGAGAACCTCAGGGCTTCAGAAACCCAGGGCTCTGTGCATCTTCGTGTCCTCACCTCCTTGGGGACATCTTGAGCCCAAATTAGAAATCCTGGGTTGTCACTTAAGTATCCCTCTGAGACCTCCTGGCCAGCCCGACCCAAGAGTTCAGGGACCTATAGGCACAGAACAAGTCTACCTATGTGTCCAGGCTTGTGCCCGAGGGAGGGTCCCTGGCACAGGAGGATGTTGGTAAGTTTGCTTTGTTGGTCATGGCCATTAAAAGTGTGATCGGGTTTGGGTAACAAGCAGCTGACCTGTCTTGAAAACAGGGCATTATTCTCTCAAAGCTCCAAATGGCTATTCCAGAACCCCCTATGTCCACCATTTGCACCCTGCAGAAGGTCCTGGGTGATTCTTTGTTACAAGAAACGTCCAGAAGTTGTTGAGATAAATGTCTCGTGCCCAAGATTGTCAGATAAAATACAAGGCAGCCACTTACCTTTCAATTTCAGGTTAAGAAGAGGTACATCTTGAGAGAACCGAGATGGTGGCGTGAGGTATATACCTAAATGCGCAGCTTCTACACCTACATTATAAAAATACAACTATACAGATAAACGGCCATCCTCCAGAACCAAGGGAGGGGAAGCTTTACAACCAGAAGGCAAGAAAAGGAATGCAGTGAGACTGAGTAGAAGCCCCCGGCACCAAAACTGAGAGGTACAGATGTGCTGAATGGAAGCGGCAGTGAGGGTGAAAGGGTGGCGGCGGCTGAGCCTGGGTCCGCAGCTTGGAAGGAGATTATAAACTCCAGGGTCACACTGAATGCGATACGGGCTGTAGGGCAACGGGGCAGAACACCAGTGGCATTCTAGCAGTGCTGTTCGCAGCGATCACTGACGCGGTGCAGACACCAGGGCGTGGAGGCGCCAAACCCGGGAGAAGTCTCGGAGTCAGCGGAGGGACAGCCATTGTGAGTCGCTCCACCCTGGTGATTCTGAGACCCCACCCCACCCCACCTACAACCCTGCCCAAGCTGTGCACCTGCCTGCCTGCAGCATAATCTAAGGGTCTGCAGCTGGGACAGAACTCCAGAAGATCTAAACCCCAAACAACGAGGAGAAAGGCCTGCAGGTCATTTCCTCCCAGTGATACCTCCCAGTGATAACTACAACAAGACTGTGCACCCAGCCTTCAAAGGCGTACAACAAGAGTGTCCACCCCAGGTGATTGGGGAGGCTGAATCACTGGACCCTATAGGACACCTAGCATAGAAACCCACCCTATCAACGAGCAGCCAAAATGCAGAGACTAAGAAACAGGTCACAAATGACAGAAATGGAGGAACGCAAATGACTGGATATAGAGTTCAAAACCACAGTTATTAGGTTTTTCAAGAATTTTCTAGAAACCACTGATAAATTTGAAAAGGACCAGCTAGAAATTAAGCATACACTGACTGAAATAAAGAATAATATACAGAGATCCAACAGCAGATGAGAGGATTGCAAGAATCAAGTCAAAGATATGAAATATGAAGAAGCAAAAAACACCCAACCAGAAAAGCCAAAAGAAAAAAGAATCCAAAAATATGAAGATAGTGTAAGGAGTCTCTGGGACAACTTTAAGCATACCAATATCAGAATTATAGGGTTGCCAGAAGAAGAGAGAGAGCAAGATATTGAAAACCTATTTGAAGAAATAATGACAGAAAACTTACCCCACCTGGTGAAAGAAATAGACTTCCAAGTCCAGGAAGTGCAGAGAACCCCAAACAAAAGGAACTGAAGGAGGACCACACCAAGACATATCATAATTAAAATGCCAAAAGCAAAAGACAAGGAGAGAATCTTAAAATCTGCAAGAGAAAAGCAGTTAGTTACCTACAAGGGGACACCCATACGACTGTCAGCTGATTTCTCAACAGAAACTTTGCAGGCCAGAAGGGAGTGGCAAGAAATATTCAAAGTGATGAACGGCAAGAACCTACAGCCAAAGTTACTTTACCCAGCAAAGCTATCATTCAGAATTGAAGGTCAGATAAAGAGCTTCACAGACAAAAAAAAGCTAAAGGAGTTCATCACCACCCAACCAGTATTATATGAAATGCTGAAAGGTATCTTTTGAGAAGAGGATGAAGAAAAAGTAAAGATAAAAACTATGAACAACAAATACATATCTATCAACAAGTGAACCTAAAAATCAAGTGAATAAAAAATCCTATGAACAGAATAAACTGGTGAATAGAGTAGAATCAGAGGCATAGAAAAAAAGTGGACTGACTATTTTCAGGGGTAAAGGGTGTTGGGGGTGCGGGAAAAGAATGGAAAATAATCGTACACCTATGGATGAGGACAGTGAGGGGGCAAGGACAGAGGGTGGGGTGGGAACTGGGAGGAGGGGAGCTATGGGGGGAAAAAGAAGAACAACTGTAATAATCTGAACAATAAAGATAATAAAAAAAGAAGAGGTACATCTGTAATCCTTCCCAAATATTGCATAGGGTTGTTTATATAAAAAACAGTATTCGTTATGCCTCTAAAATCCAAATTTAACTGGTAGCACGTATTTTTATTTTCTAAATGACATGATGACATCGCTCCAACCAATCCACTCCTGAGGCCCCTTCACTTCCAGCTCTGCCCAAGGCCCCACATACTCTTGTGACTGTGGTGACATCAGGAGGCGAAACCACAATGAGTGCACAATGGCAAGCGCTAGAACAGCGCGAAGGTTTGGTTTGGAACGTCTGCTCGGCGTTTGCACATATGTCTGTTTGAAAGTACTGAGAAAACCTTAAAGTGTAAACATCTTTACTTAAACCACTCATTTCTCAGACATTGGAGAAAAACAGTGATCTGAAAATAGACACAAGTTGCCCTTATGGAAACTGAAAATACTATTCACTTTTCAGGCAAGAGCGTAGATGTGGATTTTAAGCCACACTTTCTGCCGTCTGCCAGCCTGGCCTGCATCCCTGCCTCCGTCCAGGCTCCCAAGCCTGAGCCCTAGGTATCATCAGGACTCTGCCTGCCCACTCAGCCAATGGTCAGGAATCCTGTTCCCTTACATCTCCCAGGTTCACCCCTCTGCACACCCTACCATTGCCACTGCTCAGGGTTAAGCCTCAGCAAGGTTGGCCTAGATTCTGGTTCCAACCCACCAATTTCCCTTCAGTCTCTCTTTCCCCCATGCTTCACCTGTGATTGCCAAGTGACCTTCCTCAAACACAAACCTGGCCTTATCCCTACCCAGCTCCATCTTTCCTTAACGTGACCAAAGTTGACCTTCCCCATGTCTTTGCCTGTTGTCCCGCATGTGCCTCCCTTCTTGCTCACAGCACACACCATGCTCTCAGAGATTGCATGCCTCATGCCCTGACCACTCCTCAGGCACTTTCCCTTTCAACTCTGCACAAGTAATTCATGTCAATCCCCCAGGTCTCAGTGAGCCCCACATCACCCTCACTGTGTCTCCTCAGGTCCCTGAGCAAGCCCAGCCTTGGCTCCTTAACACATGGTCATATGATGCTAGCTCCTCTCTTGTCCTCCTAGACACTGAGCTCCTGATGAATGACCTAGGACTTATCCACGTCCCTATCCCTGGTACCACACTGAGTACATTGGAAACTAAATAAATGTGTTAAATTTATATATAAAGAGAGAGCAAGAGCCTGCATCCTCCAGCATGGCCTGATCCACACCTCCAGAAAATGGTGTTTGTGGAGTTCCCTCCCCTTTGAATCAGAACTGGCCCTGCCTGATCAATAGATGGTCAGGTGATAGATGGTCAAAGCTGGGTCATAAAAGCACTGCTGCTCCTCCCCGGGTGGGGGTGGGGCAGCCACATGCAATAAGGACACTCAGCCAGCCCCAGGGGGAGTCAATGCAGAGAGGACCTGAGCCGCCACACTCAATGGCTTCCCCACCATGTGACTGAGCCACCTTGGAAGCGGTTCCTCCAGCCCCAGTCTAGTCTTCAGATGAGACTGCAGCCCTGGCCAACGCCTGCCTGCAAGCTCATGAGGGATTTCAAGTGAGAACTGCCCAGCCAGACCAATAGAAAAAAAATGACAATTTTTTAAGCCATCAAACCTTTGTGATCTTTGCAGCATTAGATAGCAAGAATAAACACACACATACAGACACATATACACACATGCACACACAGACACACACATGGACACATGGACACACAGACACACATAAACACAGACACAAATGCACACACATGGAGAGACACACAATAGACACACACAGACACATACACACACATACCAACACCCTGCTATAAAATATTACACTGGTTTTGTATAATGTTTTCCTAGTCACTTATTCATTCATTATTGAGAAATCTTTCTTCAACTCTGATTGTGAGTGTCACTGTGTCCCTGGAGGGTTAGTAAGACCCCTGTCCCTAAGTACAAGGAATCACATACAAATTCAGGTTTAGATGGTCTACGAGGCCATGTAGTCAGCCATGTGTGACTGAATCTTTTCCTTTAAGAAATAATATATGAAGCACATTGGAAAACCTAGTTAATTACTTGAGAGGTGTTTAATTTTATTGTTTGTTTATAGATTCAAAAATAGCATTATCCAGCTTAATTATTAATCTTTTCATAAAAGTTGGCTCCAAATGGCACGGCCATTTCCAGAATCCAAGCATACCTTCGAACAACGGCGGTTTGCCGATCCGGAGGCAGGTCCAACGCGATGCTGCAGGCTCCCAGGCTATCCTGGCCCTCCCACTGGCTGCGGGGGCTGAGCATGTGGCCAACCCCGGAGCTTCCCGTCAAAGATGGTGGTCCTCAGGGGTGATTTCTGTGTCTCAGTAAATCAGCACCCAGACATCACTTACCACCTGTGGGATATTCTAGAAGAACACGGCGCCATCTGACTCCTCGAGTGTTCATCCCATTTGACTCAAAAGCCAGGGGGAGGCTGCATCCCCCAGGCCCGTGCCCCGCCCCCCGCCCCGGAGAACCGAGGCATGCACAAGGAAACAACTTAGGACAAAACAAGAGCAGGACGTACAGCGACGGCAGGGCTGGGAGACGCCTCTTGGAGGCTCGGTGTTTGAGATGACGAGAGACACACGAGGACCAAACACTGAGGACAGAGTGGCCAGCTGGCCACGTCCCCGGCTCCACAAGGCTGACAGACAGGACACCTCCCCGGCGTTCCCTGGACCGTGAGGGGACACCGATACGGCTTCACTGGTTCCAGAAACCATGTGGTGTGTGGAGGGGGCACTGGGCTGCCAGAGCCCACTTCTGCCTATTTGCTGCCAACACCGGGCAGGTTACTGGAAGGCTATGGGAGTCCAGCAAGATAACAGATGGGAAATGCTGTCAAGTTTCACGTGTCCCAAGTTCATCCTGGGAAGGACCACCCTAAGCACAGTATCCCGAAGGAACCCGCAAGCAGGCAGGAGGCCGGTTCGTAAGGATGAGACAGGCAGTTGGGAGTCCGGGGAGGCGGCTCGGAGGGCTGCGGGTCAGGCTCTGCGTGTCCGGAGGCGGCGGGAGGCCCAGGACGCTGGGGGAAGGTGAAGGAGGGAGCCGGGCGGGTTTGAGGCTTCCTGGGGGCGGGAGCAGGTCCCTGACTACACTCTCCAGCAGCAGATTCTGCCTGGGCAAACCCCTAAACTTTTGGTGTCTGGGACAGCACTTCAACCAACTTCACCACCAGCCAGGGCATTTTTGTTCCTTTTTTTTTTTTTTTTTTTTTAGAAAACCAAGACAAGGTCTTTTCTTGCACATTTCACAACACATGCGAGAGTGATCCTCAAAGTGTGGCCCACAGCCCTGGATTCTTTGAGACTCTTCTGGGGGGGACAGAAAATCAACACTGTTTTCAAAAGATGATGAAGACTTGCTTTTCCTCTTTCTCTCTTATTCCCTCCAAGTGCCCAGTGGGGTTTCCAGAGGCCACATGACTTCTGGAGCGTGCAGGGCCCCACAGACCCTGATCTCAGGGGAATGGCCACAGTGCAGAAAGCGTATTTCCAACTTTCAAAGGGCAGGTAGCCAACGGAGAAGCATTTATCCCAGAAAATCTACCAAGCCACAATCAGAGCAGGAAGAGGTTGTGGCACTGGAGCCAGGACGCACCCCTGCTGTGTCAGTGACGAGGGAGGCTCCACCCCTGATGTGTGCAGCCCGGGCCACAGGGCTCACCCCTCCAGCATCAGGCTGGGCTGGGGTCCTCTCAGTTCCTCCAGCTCTGGGCTGCAAATGCTACACTCCACTCAAGAGCAGCTCAAAGGCCTGGGGACCTCTCCTCCTACCCAGGCCCCACTCATAGTACAGAAACCGGCTCAGGTGAGCACACCAAGGCCATGAGCCCCAATCACCTCTCCCAGCAAGTGCACAGGACAGAGATCCCATACCAGGAGGACAACACTCCCACCTGATGCCGCGTTGTAAAGCCAGGATGTCACTGGGAGCAGCAGGCCACCGCCTCTTCCCTGGTTTCTGAGCGGCTATACCAGTAAGAAGGGTTTTCCCAGGAGGAAGAGGCTGGCCTTAGGAACCGAGCTCTGTAGCTCTTCCTAAGGAAACCGACTTTCCTTGCACAGAGCATGAGGGAGTTGGACCTGAGGGTGCTGTCAAACACAATGGCAATTTTTTGGGGGAGAATTAAGAGGAGGCTGTTAACTCCATGAATACAACAAGCTGACCTGGAGACCAGCTGGTAGCGTACCAGAGAGAACAGTGCAAAAGCAGCTCAGAGCCTCCTGCGGTTGGAATAAGGCTCAGAGTCAGGCCCCAGGTGCGAAGGGGCATGTATCTCTTTGAATCTGACCGTGGAGCGATTTATACACTGGGGCCTCGTCGAAAACAACAGAGCAACGAACCAGCATTAGTGAGGCTGCAGCTGAGTGTGATACCAAGCAAAGAAGACAATGTAACAGAGAGATCAGGGAAAGACACAGCCAGCAAGAGTTCTGCAAAAACTACTGTCATCTCATCCTAACCAGTTTGGCTCAGTGAATAGAGCGTTGGCCTGCAGACTGAAGGGTCCCAGGTTCAATTCCGGTCAAGGGCATGTACCTTGGTTGCGGGCACAACCCCAGTGGGAGGTGTGCAGGAGGCAGCTGATTGATGTTTCTCTCTCATCGATGTTTCTAACTCTCTATCCCTCTCCCTTCCTCTCTGTAAAAACCAATAAATTATTTTTTTTAAAAAACTACTGTCATCTCAGGGTGACTAACACATGCTCAAGCCTGTGCCCTCTGGGGAGCGACACACTGCAGAGGGACAGCCAAACTAATACAGGATCGACAGCAAGCCCTGTGGATGGAAGAACCAGCAAGCAGACTTGCTACAATTTATTTCTACTCTGTCCAGTTTTTAACAAAAAAAAAAAAAAGAAACAGGAGAGTATGGCCCATATACAGGGGGGAAAATCAGGCAACAGAAACTGCTTTGAAAGGGCTCAGATGTCAGACATAACAACGACTTGAAAACAGCTACTATAAGTATATTCAAAGAACTAAAAGAAAGCATCTAAACTAATAAAAGCGAAATAGTAAAATTAACCGTTTCTCCGAGACAGGGTAAGCCACGCCCACCAGCCAATCAGAGTGGCTGTATGCAAATTAGCCCAGGCAAGATGGCGGCCGGGAGCCTCGGAGAGAGCGGCGGGTGAATCATGGAAACCAGCGGGCAGCAGAGTGGGCTGGGCAGGTGGTGGCTGATGC
>PVJC01047687.1:0-12823 GCA_004026665.1 Murina feae
CCTTCAGGGCAAACCAGCTGCCCCCACCCATGCACCAGAACTCTATCTTACATAATAAAAGGGTAATATGCAAATAAAAGGGTAACAGCAAAAAGACTGGGAATGACCAGTCACTATGACACACACTGACTACCAGGGGGCAGACACTCAATGCAGAAGATGCCCCCTGGTGGTCAGTGTGCTCCCATAGGGTGATCTCAGCTCAGCCACAAGCCAGTCTGATGGCTGCCAGCAGAGTGGTGATGGCGGGAGCCTCTTCTGCCTCCTCAGCAGTGCTAAAGAGTCCAACTGAAGCTTAAGCTTGGGCCCCGCTGAAAAGTGGATATCTCCCAGGGGCTCCAGGGCTGCCAGAGGGATGTCTGACTGCCAGCTTAGGCCCAATCCCCCAAGGAGCAGGCCTAAGCCAGCAGGTGGACATCCTCCGAGGGGTCCAATACTGTGACAGGGCACAGGCCAGGCTGAGAGACCACCCTGAGTGCACAAATTTTTGTGAACCAGACCTCTAGTTTATTTAATATTTGTCTTGTTTCTTGAGGTAGGCTTATAATGATATAAATGTCCCTCTTATAACCACCTTTGCTGTATCCCCCAAATTTTAATATGTCATATTATCATTCTCATTTGTCTTTATATCTATTTTATCTCTTCTTTTATTTCTTCTTTGACCCAGTCATTATTTAGTAATATGTTGTTTAATCTCCACATATTTCTGTATTTTTCCACTTTCTTTTTGCAGTTGATTTCCAATTTCAAAGCATTGTGGTCAAAGTATATGCTTGGTATGATTTTAATCTTCTTGAATTTGTTGAGGCTGGCTTTGTGTCCTGATATATTGTCTATCCTTGAGAATGTTCCATGTACTAGGGTACACTAGAAAAGAATGTATTTTCTCGTGTCCTGGGGGGAAGAATTCTGTAATACTGATTATGTCCATTAGGTCTAATGTGTTATTTAAGACTGATATTTCCTAACTGATTTTCTGTTTGGATCGTCTATGGTATAGCTGTAAATGAGATATTTAGGTCCCCTACAGTAATTATATTTTTGTTAGCTTCTCCTTTTAGTTCTGTTACTAATTGCTTTATATATTTCAGTGCTCCTAGGTTGGTTGCATATATATTGAAAAGTATTATTTCTTCTTTTCTATTTAAATTCTTTATTGTTTAAAGTATTACATAAGTCTCATTTTCCCCCATTGAACTCTCGCCAACTACCTCCACCCCCTAGCACATGCCCTCAGCACCCCTCACTGTCTGTTTCCATTGGTTATACTCATATGCAAGCATACAAGTCCTTTGGTTGATCTTTTATCACCTCATTCCTCTGCCTTCCCTTCTATGTTGGACAGTCTGTTTGATGCTTCTATGACACTGGTTCTATTTTTGTTTATCAGTTTATGGTGTTCATTATATTCCACATATGAGTGAGATCATGTGATATTTATCTTTCTCTGACTGGCTTATTTTGCTTAGCATAATGCTCTCCCATTCCATCAATGCTGTTGCAAATGGTAAGAATTTCTTCTTCTTTTTGACAGCAGCATAGTGTTCCATTCTGTAGATGCACCACAGTTTTCTAATCCACTCATTTGCTGATGGGCACTTAGGCTGTTCCCAAATCTTAGCTATTGTAAATTGTTCTGCTATGAACATAGGGGTGCATATATCCTTTCTGAATGGTGGTTCTGTTTTCTTGGAATATATTCCTAGAAGTGGAATTAATGAGTCAAATGGAAGTCCTATTTAGTTTTTTGAGGAAACACCATACTGTTTTCCACAGTGGCTGCACCAGTCTGCATTCCCACCAGCAGTGCAGGAGGGTTCCCTTTTCTCCACATCCTCTCCAGCACTTGTCGTTTGTTGATTTGTTGATGATAGTCATTCTGATAGATGTGAGATGATAAGTCACTGTCATTTTGATTTGCATCTTTCGGATGCTTAGTGACTTTGAGAATGTTTTCATATGTCTCCAGGCCTTATATATGTCCTCTTTTGAAAAATATCCATTTGGGCACTTTGACCATTTTTTTTGATTGGATTGTTTATCTTCCTTTTATTAAGTTGTATGAATTCCCTGCACATTTTGGAGATTAACCCCTTATTGGAGATAACATTGTTTGGCAAATATGTTCTCCCATGCAGTGGGCTTTCTTGTTGTTTTGTTGATGGCTTCTTTTGCTATGCAGAAGTTTTTCATTTTGATGTAGTCTCATTTGTTTATTTTCTCTTTAGTTTCCATTCTCCTAGGAGCCGTATCAGTAAATATATTGCTATAACATATGTCTGATATTTTGCTGCCTATGGAGCCTTCTAAGGTTTTTATGATTTCCCATCTTACATTTAAGTACTTTATCCATTTTGAGTTTATTTTTCTGCATAGTGTAAGTTTGTGGTCTAGTTTCATTTTTTTTTGCATGTATTTGTACAACTTTTCCAACACCATTTATTGAAAAGACTGTCTTGGCTCCATTGTATCCTCTTTGTCAAATGTTAATTGAGCATATTGGTTTGGGTCGATTTCTGGGTTCTCTATTCTGTTACATTGGTCTATGTGTCTATTCTTCTGCCAGTACCAGGCCATTTTGAGAACAATGGCTTTATAATACAGCTTGATATCTGGTATTGAGATCCCACCTACTTTGTTCTTCTTCCTCAGGATCACTGTAGCTATTTGTTTTTATTCCACATGAATTTTTGAAGAGTTTTTATTCCACATGAATTTTTGGAGAGTTTGTTCTAGGTTTGTGAAATATGCTGTTGGTATTTTAATAGGGAGTGTGTTGAATCTCTACATTGCTTTGGGTAGTATGGACATTTTAATGATATCGATTCGACCAATCCATGTACCCAGTATATTCTTCCATCTGTTTATGTCTTCCTCTATCTCTTTTTTCAATGTCCTGTAGTTTTCTGAGTAGAGGTCTTTTACCTCTTTAGTTAAGTTTACTCCCAGGTATCTTAATTTTTGTAGTGTGATGGTAAATGGGATTGCTTTTTTAGTCTCTCTTTCTGTAAGTTCATTATTGGTGTATAGAAATGCCATAGGTTTCTTGGCATTACTTTTGTATCCTGCTACTTTGCTGAATTCATTTATTAAGTCTAATAGTTTTTTGATGGAGTCTTTAGGGTTTTTTATGTACAATATCATGTCATCTGTTAATAAGGACTTTTTTACTTCTTTTCCAATTTGGATGCCTTTTATTTCTTCTTCTTGTCTAATCTCAATGGCTTATACTTCCAGTTCTATGTCGAACAGGAGTGGTGAGAGTGGGCATCTCTGTCTTGTTCCTATTCTAAGGGGAAATGGTTTTAGTTTTTGTCCATTGGGTATGATGTTGGCAGAGGGTTTGTCATATATGGCTTTTATTATGTTGAGATATGATCCTTATATTCCCACCTTGCAGAGTGTTTTTGTCAAAAATGGGTGTTGGATTTTGTCAAATGCTTTTTCTGCATCAATTGATATGAGTATGTGATTTTTATCTCTCAATTTGTTTATGTGATGTATCACATTTCTTGATTTGTAGATATTGTACCATCCTTGCATCCCTGGAATAAATCCTACTTGGTCATGGTGTATGATCTGTAGAGGTACTGCTGGATCTGATTTGGTAGGATTTTGTTGAGAATTTTGGCATCTATGTTCATGGAGAATATGGGCCTGTAATTCTCTTTTATTGTGTTGTCTTTATCTGGTTTTGGTATTAGGGTAATGCTTCATAGAATGAGCTTGGAAGTGTTCCTTCCTCTTGAATTTTTGGAATAGTCTGAGGAGGATAGATTTTAGTTCTTTCTTGAATGTTTGGTAAAATTTCCCTGTGAAGCCGTTTGGCCCCGGGCTTTTGTTTGCTGGAAGCTTTTTGATTACTGCTTCAATTTTTTCCATAGTTATTGGCCTATTGAGATCTTTAGATTCTTCCTGATTGAGTTTTGGAATGTTGTATTTTTCTAGGAAGATGTCCATTTCCTTCAGGTTGTCCAGTTTGTTGAAATAGAGTTGTTCATAGTATTCTTTAACAATCCTTTGTATTTCTGTGGGGTCTGTGGTTATTTCTCCTCTTTTATTTCTGATTTTGTTTATTGGGTCCTCTCTCTTTGCTTCTTGGTGAGCCTGGCTAGCGGTTAATCAATCTTGTTTATCCTTTCAAAGAACCAGCTCTTGGTTTTGTTGATCTTTTATATTTTTTTTTGTCTCTATGTCGTTTATTTCTGCTCTGATCTTAATTATTTCCTTCCTTCTGCTTACACTGGGCTTTTCTTGTTGCTCTCTTTCTAAATCTTTGAGTTTTAGGGTTAGGTAATTCATTATCATTGTTTCTTGTTTTTTGCAGTAGGCTTGTAGAGCTATGAATTTCCCTCTCAAGACTGCTTTCGCTGTGTCCCATAGGTTTCTGATTGTTGTGTTTTCATTGTCATTTGTTGCCATAATTTTTACTTCTTCTTTGATCTCTGTGGTAATCCAGTCATTGTTTAATAGCATGCTGTTTAGTCTCCATGTGTTTGATTTTTTTGGATTGTTTTTATTGTAGTTGATTTCCAGTTGTATGCCATTGTAATCTGAGAAGATGCTTGATATGATTTCTATCTTCTTGAATTTGAAGAGACATTGTCTGTGCCCCAAAATATGGTCTATCTTTGAGAATGACCCATGTGCACTTGAAAAGAATGTATATTCTGTGGCTTTGGGGTGAAGCGTTCTTAAGATGTCAACTAATTCCATCTCATTTAGTGAGTCATTTAGGATTGTTGTTTCTTTGATGATTTTTTGTTTAGAGGATTTGTCCAGTAGTGATAATGGGGCATTAAAGTCCCTAACTATGATTGTATTGCTCTCAATCTCTCCCTTGATATCCTCCAGAAGTTTTTTTATGTATTTGGGTGCTCTTATATTGCATGCATATATGTTTATCAGAGTTATTTCTTCTTGTTGGATTGCTCCCTTTAGTATCATGAAGTGGCCTTCCTTATCTCTTTTTATGTCCTTCACTTTGAGATCTAATTTGTCAGATATAAGTATTGCTACCTCAGCTTTTTTTTCGTTTCCATTCACCTGAAAAACATTTTTCCATCTCTTCACCATCAGTCTGTGTGCGTCTTTTTTACTGAGGTGAGTTTCCTGTAGACAGCAGATATATGGGTCATGTTTTCTTATCCACTCAGTTACCCTATGTCTTTTTATTGGGGCATTTAATCCATTTACATTTAAAGTTTTATTAATAGATACTTGTTTGTCACCATTTTTATTCTTTACCCCTGTGTTTCTTCTTTGTTATCTATTTTTTTCCTTTTTATAGCAGACTCTTTAACATTTCTTGCATTGCTGGTTTGGTGGTAACAAATTCCCTTAGTCCTTTTTTGTCCACGAAGCTCCTAATTTCACCCTCAATTTTGATTGATAGCCTTGCTGAATACAGTATTCTTGGATTCAGACCCTTCCTTTGCATGACTTTGTATATTTCATTCCATTCCCTTCTTGCCCGATGTGTTTCTGTTGAAAAGTCTGTCGCTAGTCTGATGGGGGTTCTTTGTAGGTAATTTTCTGTCTCTCTCTGGCCACTTTTAAAATTCTTACTTTGTTGTTGGTGTTTGCCAGTTTAATTATAATATGCCTTGGCATTGGTCTTTTGGGGTTCATTTTTTTTGGGATTCTGTGATCTTCTTGGATTTGTGTGAGTTTTTTCTTCCCTATATCATGAAAATTTTTTGTCATTATTTCTTCAAACAAGCATTCTATTCCTTGCTCAGTTTCCTCTCCTTCTAAAAGCCCTATTACGTGGATGTTGTTTCTTTTCATATTGTCCCAAAGTTCTCTTAGGCTCTCCTCCTGCTTTTTAATTTTTTTTCCTAGAAGCTGCTCTGCTTGTGTATTCTTTCCTACCTTGTCTTCTAGCTCACTGATTCGATCCTCTGCTTCTTCTTGTCTACTGTTGATGCTTTTTATTGAATTCTTTATAGCAGTGATGTTATTTTTCATTTCTTTTTGGTTCTTACACATACTGTCGAATTTGTCTTCCATTCTTTTAATCCACATTATAACCATTTCTTTGAATTCCTTCTCTGACAAGTTGCTTGCCTCCATTTCATTTACTTCTTTTTCTAGTGATGCCTGTTTTTCTTTTTTACACAGGCTGTTTCTTTGTCTCCCCATGATCTCTCTTCTTTGGGTGTCTGGTTTTATAGTTCTTTCTTTCCTTTCTGTGAGGAGGTGCAGGGCTCGTCTGAGTCCACGTATTTGCGCTGCTTGGGGGTCTGGTGTTCCTGGGTTCATAGCTGCTCCCTGGCTGCTGTGTTTGCAGGGTTCCCAGATGTATATGCTTATGATAACAGCCTCTCTCAAAGGATTTGTGTTGTAGGCAGCAGGAATGGCACCAGGTGTCTAACAGGTGGGGTCCTATCAACCCTGGGTTCAGCAACCTTGGGTCTTAGGTTCTCCTAATTAATTACTTTTAATCTCTTAAGTGGCCTCAGGCAAGGTGTTTTCCAATAGGGTGTGTCAACTGTCTTCCCCTCAGGCAAGGCAGATGTCTATCCCCCCAGGCAAGGCAAATGTCTATGTGGGAAAGATGTGCTCTGGCTGTGGGAGGGAATGACTCAGTCCAGGAAACTTGGGGTGTATTCTTTCTGAGCTCTATTTCCCAAGTCCCCAGTCCTGGGTCTGCTCTCACAGCTCCAGTCCACTTTACCCTCCCTCTGCCAGAGCACAAGGTGGGTGGTCCACAGGGAATTTTTGTGCATTGGCCCTTTAAGAGGGTGCCCAACCTTTCAGCTGCCACTCCCTGGCAGACAGCACCTCTGCTGCCTTTCACAGCTTGAGGTTATGTGCATCCTCCTCAGTTTGGTGCTCTCTGATAGGAAACCCAGTTCCTGAATTAGATCCCAGAGTTCACAGTGGTACTCCCTCTCCCAGCTGAGATGTCTCTCTGGAACTTCAGTTGCCATCTGTGGGTGCCCGGCCAGCCCTTTCATGCCCCTGCCTCTCCTACCAGTCTCTATGCTGGCTCCACCTTCAGTCCTTGGGTATCAGAGGTCTCTCCTGTGAGTTTTCTGTTGAGTACTTGGGAAGCCTTTTCATATTTCAGTTGTATTTCCAGCTTGTTCCTGGGAGCATGACCACACAGCATCCTCCTACTCTGCCGCCATTTTTAATCTCCAGTTAAATTTATTTCTAGGTATCTTAATTTTTTGGTTGCAATGATAAATGGGATTATTTTTCTTTAGTTTCTCTTTCTGTGAGTTCATTATTTGTGTATAAAAAAGACATAGATTTCTGGGTATTAATTTTATAACCTGTTATGTGGCCAAATTAATTTATTAATTCTAGTAGTTTTTTGATGGGTTCTTTGGGGTTTTCTATGTACAATATCATGTCATTTGTGAATCATGACAATTTTATTTCTTTTCTAATTTGGATGCGTTTTATTTCTTATTATCAGATCACTATGGCTAGCACTTCCAGTACTATGTTGAACAGGAGAGGTGAAAATGGGCATCCCTGCCTTGTTCCTGTTCCTAGGGAAAATGGTTTTAGTTTTTGCCCATCAAGTATGATGTTGGCTGTAGGTTTGTCATGTAAGGCTTTTTAAAAAAAATATATTTTATTGATATTTATTTATTTATTTATTTATTTGTTTATTTATTTATTTATTTATTTTTACAGAGAGGAAAGGAGAGGGATAGAGAACTAGAAACATCTATCAGCTGCCTCCTGCACACTCTCAATTAGGGATGTGCCTGCAACCAGGGTACATGCCCTTGACCGGAATCGAACCTGGAACCCCTGAGTTCGTAGGCTGATGCTTCATCCACTGAGCCAAACCAGCCAGGGCTCATATAAGGTTTTTATTATGTTGAAGTATGATCTCTCTATTCCCACTTTGCTGAGAGTTTTTATCAGCAAAAGGTGTTGAATTTTTCTGCATCAATTGATATGATTATGTGATTTTTGTCTCTCAATTTGTTTATATGATGTATCACGTTTATTGATTTGCAGATTTTATATCATCTTTACATCCCTGGAATAAATCCCAATTGATCATGTTGTGTGATCTATCTAATGTAATGCTGAATCCTATTTGCAAGAATTTTGTTGAGGATTTTGGCATCTATGTTCATGGAAGATATCGGCCTGTAATTCTTTTTTTTGTAGTGTATTTATCTGGTTTTATGATTAGGGTAATACTGGCTTCATAGAAAGAGCTTGGAAGTGTGCCTTTCTCTTGAATTTTTTGGAGTAATCTGAGAAGAACAGGTTTTAGTTTTTCTTTGAATGTTTGGTAAAACTCCCCTGAAGACATCAGGTCAGGGCTTCTATTTGCTAGAAGCTTTTTGATAACTGCTTCAATTTCCTCCTTAGTTATTGACCTGTTGAGATTTTTTAATTCTTCTTGATTGAGTTTTGGAAGGTTATATTTTTCTACTAATATGTCCATTTCCTCTAGGTTGTGTAGTTTGTTGGACTAGAGATGTGCATAGTGTTTTTTTAGAATCTTTTGTATTTCTGTGGGGTCTGTTGTTATTTTGCTTCTTTCATTTCTGATTTTGTTTATTTGGGTTCTCTCTCTTTAATTCTTTGTGAGCCTGGCTAGAGGTTCATCAATCTTGTATATCCTTTCCAAAAACCATGTCTTGGTTTCCTTTAAAAATATATCTATATATCTATATATCTATATATCTATATATCTATATATCTATATATCTATATATCTTTATATCTATATCTCTATCTATCTATCTATCTATCTATCTATCTATCTATCTATCATCTATCTATCTATCTATCATGTCTCTGTTTCATTTATTTCTGCTCTGATCTTTATCATCTCATTCCTTTTGCTCACTCTGTACTGTTCTTATTGCTGTCTTTCTAATTCTTTAACTTGTAGAGTTAGATAATTTCTTACCAGTTTTTCTTCTTTCTTTCTTTCTTTCTTTCTTTCTTTCTTTCTTTCTTTCTTTCTTTCTTTCTTTCTTTCTTTCTTTCTTTCTTTCTTTCTTTCTTTCTTTCTTTCTTTCTTTCTTTCTTTCTTCTTCTTTCTTTCTTCCCGCCTGTAATGCTATGAACTTCCCACTCAGGATTGCTTTCACTGTGTCCCATAGGTTTTGGATTGTTGTGTTTTCAATGTCATTAGTTTCCAGGATGTTTTTAATTCCTTATTTGATCTTTTTGGTAACCCAATCATTGTTTAATAGCATGCTATGCAGCCACCAGTGTTTGAATTTTTTGATGTTTTTATTGTAGTTGATTTCTAATATTATGCCATTGTGATCTGAGAAGATGCTTGATATGATTTCAATCTTCTTGAATTTGGAGAGACTTTGCCTGTGCTCCAATATATGGTCTATCTTTGAAAATGTTCCATGTTCACTTGAGAAGAATGTATATTCTGTAGCTTTGGGGTGAAATGTTTTGAAGATGTCAATTAAGTCCATCTGATTTAGTGAGTAATTTAAGATTGCTGTTTCTTTGTTGATTTTTGTTTAGAGGATTTATCCAGTGATGTCAGAGGTGTATTAAAGGCCCCTTCTGTGATTGTATTGCTGTTGATCTCTCCCTTGATACCTTCCAGAAGTTTTTTTTAATGTATTTGGTTGCTCCTGCATTGGGTGCATATATGTTTATCAGGGTTATATCTTCTTGTTGTATCGATCCCTTTAGTATTATGAAGTGGCCTTCCTTATCTCTTGTTATGGCCTTCATTTTGAGGTCTATTTTGTCAGATATAAGTATTGCTACCCCAGGTTTTTTTTTTTGTTTGTTTTTTTCAAGTCCATTTGCCGGTAAGATATTTTTCCATCCCTTCATTTTCAGTCTGAGTCTCTTGTTCTGAAGTGGTTCTCTTTAGACAGCAAATATATGGGTCATGTTTTCTGATCCATTCAGCCACTCACTGTCTTTCAATCAGAGCATTCAATCTATTTACATTTAAAGTTATTATTGATAGGTACTTGTTTGTAGCCACTTTTTTTGTGTGCTTGTATTTCTTCTCCCCCTCCAACTCCTTTTTTTTCTTCTTTTGACAACAGTCACATTAGCATTTCTTGCCTTGCTGGATTGGTAGTGATAAACTCCCTTAGACTTTCTTTGACTATGAATCTCCTGATTTCCCTTTTAATTTTGCTGAATAGAGTATTCTTGGGTTCAGTCCCTTGCTTTATATACTTCCTTCCATTCCTTTATGGCCTAATGTGTTTCTGTTGAGAAATCATTTGATAGTCTAATGGGATATCACTTGTAGGTAACTTTCTGTCTCTGTCTTGCAGCCTTTAAGATTCTCTCTTTGTCATTAACGTTTGCCATTGTAATTGTGATGTATCTTAGTGTAGGTCTTTTTGGATTATCTTGTTTGGGATTCTCTGTGCTTGTGTGACTTTTTTCTTCTCCAAGTCAGGGAAGTTTTCTGACATTATTTCTTCAAATAGGTTTTCTAGCCCTTGCTCCTCCTCTTGTCATCCTGGCACCCCATAACATGTATGTTACTTCATTTCATGTTGTCCTAAAGCTCCCTCAGGCCTGTCTCCTGTCTTTTGAATTTTTTCTCCAATTACAGTTCAGATTGGGTGTGTTTTGCTTCCCAGTCTTCTAATTCGCTAATCCACTTCTCCTAGTCTACTATTGAAAGCTTCCATAGTATTTTTTATTGTAGCTATATCACCCTATTTCCTCTTATTCTTGCATAGGTTGTTGGTTTTCTCATCTATCTGGTTTATGAATTGTATGACCTTATTCTGAATTTTTTTTTCTGACATATTTCATACCTCTGTTTCAGTTAGTTCCTTTTCTGGAAATTCCTGCTTTTCTTTCATTTTGGGGTTATTCTTCTGTCTCCCCATTTTTTTCTCTCACTGAAGGATCTAGGTGTAGAGTTGCACAGGGCCTGTGGCTGTAGTGGTAGGCTTGGTGGTGGGTGGCGTGTTGCACCTCAGGCAATCATGGTGGCTGATCCTTCATAGCTTTTCTTTCTTTTTTTTTTTTTTGGAAAAACACCAACATTTTATTTATTTATTTATTTATTTATTTATTACTCTTCAATTTATTTTATTTTTATTTTATTTTACTTTTATTTTTTTTCCATTGGAGTTAGTTATTTTATTGCTTATAGTATTACAACAAGTGTTAGATAGGTCTCCATTTTTCTCCCTTAACCCTCCCCCCTCCTTCCCTACCCCCCAGTGTCTTGTGTCCATTGATTATACTCATATGCATGCATGCAAGTCCTTCAATTGATCTCTTAATTCCCCCCAACCCTCCCCAGCCTTCCAGCTGTAGGTTGACAGTCCGTTCAATGCTGCTCTTTCTCTGTATCTGTTTATTTTCATCAATTTAGAGTGGTCTTTATTATCCATGGATGAGTGAGGAACATGTGGTATTTTTCTTTCATTGACTGGCTTATTTTTCTTAGCATAATACTCTCCAGTTCCATTCATGCTGCTGCAAATGGCAAGAATTCCTTCTTTTTTACAGCAGCATAGCATTCCATTGTGTAGATGTACCACAGTTTTCTAATCCATTCATCTGTTGATGGGCACTTAGGCTGCTTCTAAATCTTAGCTATGGTAAATTGTGCTGCTATGAACATAGGGGTGCATATATCTTTTCTGACTGGTGTTTCTGGTTTCTTGGGGTATATTCCCAGAAGTGGGATCACTGGGTCAAATGGGACTTCCATTTTCAATTTTTTGAGGAGACTCCATACTGTCTTCCATAGTGGCTGTACCAGTCTGCATTCCCACCAGCAGTGCAAGAGGGTTCCCCTCTCTCCACATCCTCGCCAGCACTTGTCATTTGCTGATTTGTTGATGATAGACATTTTGACACATGTGAGATACTACTGCATTGTTGTTTTGATTTGCATTTCTTGTATAATAAGTGACTTGGAACATGTTTTCATATGTCTTTCGGCCTTGTGTATGTCTTCCTTTGGAAAGTGTCTATTTAGGTCCATTGCCCATTTTTTTGATTGGATTGTTTATATTCCTTTTGTTAAGTTATGTGAGTTCCCTGTAGATGTTGGATATTAAACCCTTATTGGTGATATCATTGGCAAATATGTTCTCCCATGCAGTGGGTTTTCTTGTTGTTTTGTTGATGGTTTCCTTTGCTGTGCAAAAGCTTTTTATTTTGAGGTAGTCCCATTTGTTTATTTTCTTTTTAGCTTCCGTTGCTCTAGGAGCAGTATCAGTGAAGAAATTCCTTCGGCACATGTTTGTGATTTTGCTGCCTGTGTATTCCTCTAGTATTTTTATGGTTTTCCATCTTACGTTTAAGTCCTTTATCCATTTTGAGTTTATTTTTGTGTATGGTGTGAGTTGGTGATCTATTTTCATCTTTTTGCAGGTATCTGTCCAATTTTCCCAACATCATTTATTTATTTATTTTTTTTTAAATTTTCAATGTGATTGTTTCATCTTTGTTTTCTTTTTTTCTTTTTTTTATTTCATTGCTTAAAGTATTACAACAAGTGATAGATAAGTATTACAACAGATGATAGATAGACCTCCATTTTTTCCCCTTGCCCTTCCCCCCCTCCTCCCTAACACCCAGTTTCCTGTGTCCACTGATTATGCTTCTATGCATGCATGCAAGTCCTTCAGTTGATCTCCCAACTCCCCCCCAACCATCCCCAGTCTTCCAGCTGTAGGATGATAGTCTGTTCAAGGCTGCTCTGTCTCTGTATTTGTTTATGTTTATCATTTTGTAATGGTCTTTATTATCCATAAATAAGTGAGGTCATGTGGTATTTTTCTTTCATTGATTGGCTTATTTCACTTAGCATAATGCTCTCCATTTCCATCCATGCTGATGCAAATGGTAAGAATTCCTTCTT
>PVJC01047688.1:0-12822 GCA_004026665.1 Murina feae
ATTAGAGATAGTGGAGCTGCACAGTGACCTTGTAGGGACAGCCTACACAGCGATGGCCAAAGCAGGGAGGGTGCTCTCTGTGGCTTAGAGGCTGAAGATCTTGAATGAGCAGAAACAATTTGAAGAACTGCATTGCTATCATGACAACATGAATGAAAGAACATATCCTAAATCTTGACTGACTAAACATTGTTACATCAAGAGTGAAATTGCTGTAGCTGTTAAAAAAAAAAAAAAAAAGTGAGGCTGGAAAAAAAATCAATGTTCTTGGTAATCCTCTTCATATCCTGTTGAACCTGAAGTGTTGCTTATAATACATATTCACAAATGTCATCTCATGCTATTCTAGTCACAAGCCCCTTTTGGTCACGAGAAAGCCATGTTTTGTATTTCCTTAAAGTCTGTAGACATTGTTAATGTAATAAACATCATGACATGTCATATGTAAATTCCACTGGCATTTAAAAAATAAGGAGCATTTTAAACTATTAATACAGAATTTGTTACTAAGAAGTGTGTAGGAAGGAGTTCAGTGTAAAATATTTCCTTTGCATAGATCATTTCAAGATGAAAAAGAAACCCCAGATACTATTTACAACTTACTAAAGTTTCTTAAATGTTCTAAGATAAAATCGTCTTACTGTTAGAATGTGAGGCATCTAGTTGTAGCAAGTTTACTGCATGCACCAATAGCCCTTAGCTTGAGGGAAAGATGCGCTTAGGCTCTCCCAGCACCAGGAAGATGGAAACAATTCAGCTCTGAGTAATTCTCTTTTCCCTCCTGAGCAACTCAAGATGCGTTAGCCAACGCCTCAGACTTGGATGTCATTATTCATTACACAAGAAAAGGTGACAGAGACAAGATCTGGGACTCTTGACTCCGAGTGCTTGACTGCATTTTAAAGCGACGGATGCCTTTCTTTGGCGCTGCAAAGGCAGAAGTTCAGAAATTGTTGGGGAAGTTTCCTACTGAGTATGTTAAGATTTTTTCTGAAAAGCCTTAACACTTACTACCACTTGAAAAGTATTTGAGAATTAAGAGTGGCACCATCTTCACTTTGGGGGTATGAACTAGAAAATTTCCACTGGAATATGATCCCTTTAGGAGCATAGCAAGTAGGTGCCCAGTTAGACCGATACTGAGACTTGCAATGCCATGATGGATCATTTGGTCCAAATAACTCTATGGGGCCAGTATGCTACTCCAGGTCATTCTGGTCAGATTAGACGGGAACAAGGGTCTTCTGTGCAGATCATGTTACACGACCCTCGCAGCTCAGTGGCACTATGTAGGTGGCTATGACCACTGGCAATGGGACAGATCACTCTTTCTGTCATGACCACATTCTGCATGAGAAGTGGATCAAAGGTCGCAGTGGGAGGTTGCGCGAGGGAGCCAGAAGCCGAGTAAGTCTCCGTCACCAAATAGCCGCCTTGCTGCAGGGGGTCGGGGATGGAAATGGCCGGTTGGAGGACAGAGCCAGAAGCAGACCAAGCGCAAGCTCCTTGACCGCCCGACGTGGTCTGGCCTCTAGAAGATTCTGAGTGCTGGATCTCTACAGAGTGGCCACAGGCGCCCATCCCGGAGCCGCTGCTGTGGGTGGGCAGCTGAGACTGCTGGCCTTTGTCGTCGAGCCCCAGGCTGATTTCTGCAAGTTGTTTAAATTTCGGGCCCAGCGAGTCCAAGAAGCTCTCGTCCAGGTCATCGGCAATGAAGCTGCAGCAGCCCAGGGAGCCCACGGGGGAACTGGGGGCCCCCAAGCCTTCATTGTCATAGATCAGCAAGCAGTCATTTGCTTCCTGGCCATTGTCTTCCTCTGCGCAGGCGAATGCTTTCTAAAGGTGGAGAAAAGTAGGCAGATGACTTTAAAAAGACACTCAACAGAAGAATATAACGCCATCCCTACACTCAAGGTCTGATCATGAATGCATGACTTAGGTAATCCGTGGACATAGACCTAGTCTTTGTACCAACACTCTTAGCAGAAATTATCTGGTGTTTGGAGAGTAGTGTAGTTGACTTTCCCTCAGAATTGAGCCTGGCCGAGGCTCATGTGCTAATTCTTGGTTTTGAAGGCACATACATGGATGTAGGCCTGAAAAACAAATGTGTATGAAGCCTGGAGGTTACTCCCTGGGCCAAGTGTGAGTCCCTGCGTGTACTTGTGCCCACGCATGTCTTTGTGTTTGGAGGAGGGGAGAAGACATCCCACCATCATCATCTACACAGCTCCCACCCAGACTGCGGCCTTGGCCTAGACTCTGCAGCCCTCGTGGGAGCCTGCCCCTTAACTAGGACCCACGCCACCTCAGAATATCCCATGAATCCTCTTCCCAAACAAGCCCTCCCTGCCAGGCCAGCCTCGTGCACACTGCCAGCCTACACTAGCTCATCTGAGGGCAAGATCCTGGCACTTACCAGCCTGAAACTAAAACTATATGTGAGATCTGTTCTACTCACACACCGATCAGGAGGCAAGCCACCTGCTCCCGGAGTCCTCTCTGTTCTGGTACTCTTGTCCCTTTAAGGTTCAGTGCTCATTGGATCATTGGCCACATCCCTTCTCCCCACTTTTATTTTTGTTTTTGGGTCATTGATGCAATGGTTCTTCAACTATTCTGGGCATGGACTGCTTTGAAAATGTGAAGAATACTATAACCTTTTCTCATAAAATATGTGCACTTCTGTTCTGATGTCCTTTATGGTATAGGAAATAATGAAACAAGCTGCTTTGCATTCTAAAGAGGATGTTGCTGATCCTGAAATGCAAAAGAGTTTGCCATCCGTTGCTATTCCAGTTGGAAGGATGAGGTGCCACTTGCTATCTTCTCTCACTTTGTGTCTATTTGCCTATTATTCCTTTTGGCTAGTAGCCCAATTTTGACAGCCATCCTAGTTTATTTGTATTATTTAGGCAAAGAACCCCGATTTTTTGTTACATTTTAGCAAGCTGTAAAGCAACTGCAAAACTGAAATACAATCAAGTAGAAAAAGATCTCTAATGTAAACGAGATAACAGAGCCACAAAGTTTTTCACCAAATTACCTGGGAAAAGTAGGACTCCAAGAAATTCATGCTTATCACTCCTTCACTACATTCCTTATGGGTTCCCCCAGTGGAGTGCCTTGTTCGCATGGTTCCCGACTGGCCTGCGGAGCAGAAGCCAAGTCCAGTGGTGGCTCCGAACCCCGCAGCTGCCCCAGATCCCCCGACTGCTCCAGATCCCGCGGCTGCTCCAAGGTTGGTGGTCAGTTCCATGCCCGAAGCTCCTTCCGCCGTCATTCCTCTGGTACAGGTATTCATGCAAACATCTAAACACAGGAGAGGAAGTTCTGTAACGTCTCATGCTGGCATTCTTTAAAATACTGGTCTTTGATATCTATGAGCGGTCATTACGTAAAGCAAATCGGTGGGAGAAAACACAATGCTATGTCTAGTGGAGATAAGAACATCCCACAGGTTGTTCTGTGAGAGTAGCGAGGAGGTGAGGGTGTAACAGAGGACACTGGCAGGTGCACGAGCTCTGCCAACATACTAAATAAAAAATATACAAAGGAAATGGATTTCCAGTGAGAGCAGCCAGCAAGGGAAAAGTAAAAACAGAATATTCAGCACACCGCCGAGGAAAGCTTCTGATGCAATGCTTGTTTGTTTTCAGGGGAAAAATTGTAATGAAGCTGCCATATTGGCTCAGTCTGAAACCCAAAGAGGAGACATGCATATGTGATCATGCAAATTAGCTGATGCTGATTGGGTGTCTTGTTGCCTAAGAAAAATGTATGAACTGTGACTATTCTGCCTGTTATCTTTATATTCTACTGTTGTAGAAAGTTCTTTTTTTTTCTAGAGAATTCTGAATATAGCTTTGCTATGTAATTATAATGGGGTCGCTTTTAAAGGTAGACAGTTACATTTTTGAGGATATCTCACAAAATTTTATATCTATTGCTAAGAATAGAATTTAAGAAAAATTTTAATATTGGGCATTAAGGTCTTATTGTTCCTCTAGTTTACACCTTAGTTGTGGCATTGAGATAATATGAATAAAAGAGTCTTTGGTAAACTAAAGGAATAATTTCACCCGTATGATAACATAAGTGATCTTGTCCCATTGTGGTTGAAATAAGAATTGGTAACTGGACTCAAATCTGGATACTGTTAGTTCCAGAAGGAAGAAGGGCAATAAGATTGAGGATGTGCACATATGAGATATTAAGTGTAAATATTACCAGTGTTCTGGGCATATATCCTAAGAATCCCAAAACACCAATCAGAAAGGATATATGCACCCAAATGTTCACATAGCATTAGTTAGATCAGCCAAGATCTGGAAACAGCCCAAGTGCCCATCAGAAGATGAGTAGATAAAAAAGCTATGATACTATACATAATGGAATACTACACAGCAGCAAAAAGAAGGATCTCTTACCCTTTGCAATAGAATGTATGAACCTAGAGAGTACTATGCTGAGCAAAATAAGTCAGTCACAGAAAGATAAGTATCACATACTCTCACTCAGATATGGAATCTAAAGAACAAAATAAACTGATGAACAAGATAGAACCAGAGGTATGGATAAATGGAACAGATTGATGGATCTCAGAGGGAAGGAGGGTGGAGATGACAGGAAGAAATCAACCAACGAATATATATGCATATGTGCATAACTCATGGACACAGACAATAGTGTGGTGAAGGCCTAGGGGGGTAGGGGCAGGGTAGAAGGAGGCAAAGGGGGAGAAAATGGGGAAAATGTGTAACAGTCAACAACAACAACAACAACAGAAAGAACAGCCCAACTTGGGTGGTAGTACAGTGTTTGTTATATTTTCTATATGTATGAAATCTTTTTTAAAAAGAACATAATTGACTGTGAGAGCTATAGTTTAGTTTATTAAAGTTTGAGAAAAGTAATAAATCTTCATATATTAAAAACAGTGGCATCAATGGGCAAATGAACTTTACTGAAGCCAGATTTAGGTCATGAAATTGACTAATATCCTAAAAATAAACCATTTCATTAAAAACCGATTTTAATGGTATCACCTCCCAGCATGTATACAAATAAGCAAATTATTAAGAAAAGAATTTAGAACACTTCCTATTTTTCAACATTTCTTATTTAACCCACTGTGACTTTCAGAAATAAATTTGATGTTCACATACCAGAATTTTCCATGAAATCAGCTCCATTGGAGGTTATAAGTGGCACACAAATGTTTGTGATTTCCTGCAAACCATGTTTAAAAAAGATACATTAAAAACACACAGATTTTGTGGCCCTTTGCAAATGGTGACATTACAAGAAACCCAAATGCTTGCAGGAATAACCACTTTCAGGATTTGATGTCTGAAGAACTAAGGTCTTAAAAGGCTCCATTCATTTCAGCACTGACTGAAGGGTCCTTGAGGGCCATGGAGCCGCTTACTTTTATACCCCAGAACCCCCTTTGCTGTCTGAATGTAAACAGAACTTCACTTGATGTAATTGAAATAAATGTTGGACACACTGGATCCTCACCTTGTCTTCAGGGTGGGCCCCTTCGATGCCCCATTGATGAATTGTTCCTTCTGAGCCCTCAGGAACTGGGACGAATCCAGTCGTTGCTCCCCCAATGGGGCCCTTCCCACAGTCACAGGTCAGCAGCAGAAGAGGGGCCACTGGCATAAAGGAAAGCAAAGTAGTAAGATGTTTCAGTCTCTTGGAAACGACTTAACATGACGAATTGTCGGAAACGTCACAAAGACAATAAAATATCGTTAATATTTATGGGAAATCTAATAGAAAGCACAGTTTGTTTCTGTGAAATAACATTTGGTAAATTAAGCATACTGAAATTTCATATGATCACGAAGCTGAAGGAGACAGAGCAGTCTGCTTGTGATACGCGCATTGTTGTCTTAAACGGGCCCTGTTGGGTGGCTGATGAACGCGGTGGTTCAGTTCCTCCATCCTTGTTCATAATTTATTTGGATTACGATGGCGTTTATTTGTACATGTTGAGGCTGTGCTTATGGTGTCAAGTGAATGCACCCTGGATGGACAAGATTTTAGGTAGGCGTGATGTTTTCGTGGTCAGGTCTCCTCTGCACTCTTCCTTATGCGTTAAAAATACCTTGTAAATTAACATTTAAGCGAATGGGTTTAAGTGGATTTTAACTCATGGTTTTATAATGAATTAGGGAAGTGACTGTGAATTTTTCAAGGATTTCTCTTATTTATAGAAGAATTTACCAAAAGTTCTTTTAAGTGAAAAATATGATTTGATTCACAAGATTTTGATTTAAATGCAACTTTTTAGAAACCTGTCTATTGAATAAAGTACATTTTACTCCTATTAAAAAATAACATGTGTGCAGTTTCCCTAAATGTGCGCAGTGACTAATCACATGAAGTGAAGAAGCTAAACGGGTGTGCATTGAGGCGGCAGGCTGTTTGGAGGAAGGGTTGGATTAAGCAGTGCTGTCTCAGAGCCTATGATAAGGTAACGGGTGGTGTAAAGCACAAGGCGCATGCTTTCTTAAATTTATTTGTCCAAGGTTCTCTTTTTATTTCAGAATCTCATGAGACTTGGATATGGTGAAGACATTTTAGGAAGTGTCTCCCTCATGGCTGAAGTCATTATTTTGATCATGAACATTATTTTCCCCATCTTGATTCTCTCATGCTGTTTTCTAGATGTCTAGCATTTATTACTTGCTTATGCCTTATGCTAATGTCTGCCACTTATGACTATAGATTACAACTCACATATATGACCTGCTTGGCTGGGTATGAATATAGATTATTGGCAAGTGACACGTTAACTTTAAACATTGCCGATTCTTCCTGGGAATGCCATTTTCCCCGGCTTTACCTATAAACGTTAGGGAACGTTGTCTTCTGCATCGCAGACATGCATCGCCCCGTGCAGTGCGCAGGCCTCTGCCGTGCTGACCCCCGGGAGAGAAGCAGGAGGAAGCGTAGGGATACTCACGCAGCAACATCAAAAGGCCAAGCAGGATCAGGCCGATGGCGTTGGGCCCCAGCCTTCCAGACGGCTGGTCTCCATATCTGGGCCCGGGCTGGATGGTTGTGCAGGTGTCCCTGTTGTCGCACTGACATACCTCCACAGCCAGGCCGTCTGGAGTGTCACACTGCCTTTCTTGTCTGTCTGCAATCACGAGGGAGATGGGGTACCTCCCGGGCGTCAGCTGCTGCTGGGCGGTCAGCAGTGCAGAGGTAGCTGTAGAGAATAATCATACAAACCAGCAGTGGGACAGGTGCCTTTTCCCTTAAAACCACTGCTTTTTGTCAACAGAACCAGAGTTCCTTAGACATCACTGTTGCAAGCAGTGAGGCTAATGGTAGGAGGAGATTTGATCAGTTATGAGGCTACAGGGATTCGGCTGAGTAAATCGGGCTGCACATCCTCCTGGTCTCAGAGGGGTCCCCCATGAAGACCCAGTCCTACCCTGAATGTGCCCACAAAGAAGAGGGGCGCCGGTGTCATTTAAATCCCAGGTCCTCTCCTGGGGCGCACCCACTCCTGTATGTCTGCCTATGCTAACTCCTTGGTTCTGGATGGCCCTCTTGAGACAGGCAGGAAGCCAGGACAGTGGGGCAGGGAAGCGGAGACCACCGCTGAGCAGACTGGCGGGGCAGTTTACAGCCGGTGCGGAAGGTTGCTTCTCTGGCGATAACCTGTAGGCCTCAGTTGTATTTCATCTCCAGGCCCAGAAAAGCAGCAATTCCAGGTGGCGACACTAGGACCCGCTGTGATGACTGACTACCCCCTGCCCTGACACTGACCAATCTGTGGAGATCATGACTCTGAACCTAGAAAACTGATGAATATTGTGCTGAAACCCTCCCCTGAGACCTTTCCTAAGATTCCCACCTGCAAGAAAGAGATAAAGGACTCAGCGTGTGCTCTCCCTCTGGAGGAACGCCCCTATCCCTCCATTCCCTTTCCCTCTTCTTCCCCCACTTCTCCCTCACAGGCAGGCATCTCCTAGACCCTAAAGGACCCCATGAGGCTTGCAACCAGGGGAGCAGTGGGCAGCAGCAGCTTGCCCCAGGCTAACCCCTGAACCTGTCCTCAAGGCTCCCTTTTCCCTGACTCCCCAGAGAGCTAGGGCATCCCAGCCCAGGCTCTCCTGTTGCTTCTTCTAAGCTAGTCCCTTCTTGTCTTATGACTCCAGCTTGAGCAAGTATTCCCTCACAGTCATCTGAGCTCGTGTTGTGAGGTTTTTCCTGGCGGAGGTCAAGAACCCACACACTACGGGCCACCTGAGGCAGACCCACCAAGGGTCCTGAAACACCATGACTGCATCCCTCCTGCCTAAAGCCACGTGTTTATGTCTGACTTACCAAGACTGAATTTCTGCTTTGGCTGACGCTACCTCAGCTGCTCCTCTCAGTCCTGATCCCGTGAGCCTGGTGCTGGTCGTATGGAGTTCCCTGTGGTGAAGGTCATTGTCTGTCGGACTCGTGAGCACTGATTGCTATGCTGTTCCTTTCTCAGCGGGCTCCAGCAGCCACTCTCAGTGGCTGCAGGTCTGTGCTGCGTCCGTCAGTCCTTATTTATTTATTTTACACTCAATATTATTTTCTTTTAGTTTCAGGTGTACAGCCTAGTGTTGAATCGGTCTTGACTCCATCATGCCCTCTGCCATTACCCCTGGTCCACCCAGTCCAACCACAGTTGTCCGGCCCAACCTCACCCAGGCAGGTGTATCTAGTGGCAGGCCCTGTCTGTTTCATGTTTCTTTTGCAGCCTTTTCATTGGCCGTGAACCCATTGATCTGGTAAGCCCATTTAGAACTACCTGCTTCGTTTGGAGCTAAACCCTTACCCCAAGGTCAGTAAGACCCCAGGACAGAAGGCCACGAAGAGCAAGATCCCTTGGGGACCGAACAGTGACTGACACCCAGGGCTAGGCCCCCACGGAGCACATTTATAACAGGGAGCAAGTGGGTGCAGAAAGGAGTTAGAGAAACGTGCATTCATCCATAGGGGCTGAGGTGGCCCGGTGGTCACTATAAAATTTGGAAAGGAAGGAGATTCTTATTAAGTCTAGTGGCTGTTTCTCTGAGACTCCCGGCAAAGAAAGAAATGTAAACTTAACACATTTTTTGCGGGAAACGAGTAAACTCGGATCCACCAGGGAGACTGTCAATGGCATACATTGGAACCTCTAGTTGGAACCGGCAAAAATAAACATGTTTTACGTCGTTGTCGTGTGTGTGCCGCTCATAAACTACGCAGTGAAACGCGGTACTTGTGCAAGTTTTGTAATGTACCCCTGCACAAAGGAAAGTGTTTTGAATGCTACCACACAGTGGTGGGAAAATGCCCGAAACGGTCAGAAGGAAAGGAAGGATGGATGAGCTCATTGCCATTGGCTAATGGGTTTACAGGTTTCCATTCACCCCACCCTCGGGATTCCTGACTTGCAACTCTTCTAAGAAGCTCTTCCTGTGAGCCCTGAGCAGGCCGGCCCTCCAGTGTGTCCTGTCTGCCCACAGCCTGCCCACAAAGAAACCTTTATGTGTTCAGAAACCTAAACAGCTCTACAGTACAATAGGTGCCTGACTAATTTTATTTTGGTGTGCTCTGGAGGTAGAAATAACATCTAAGAATAAATTGGAGTCCACATGAAAAACAGAAAGCATTAAACAGTGCTAACACGATCTCACAGCATTCCTTTCCTCTGCTAAAGAGAAGACATTCCTGAGCCCAGGGCTCCATCTTCATCGCATTGAATGTTTTTCAGTTGCTCCTGGAAAGAACTTGCTCCCAGGAGCGCTCTCATCCTCTGGGGATTTGCCTTGATGGTGCACCTGCACTGCTACTCACCGTTAAGGGTCGTGATCCGCCACACAACTGGCAGCTTTACACTTTCATCCTCCAGTGAAAATGTGTAGGGGCCAGAGTATTCACTGTCCTGTGCTCTCGCGGAGACAACCACGGAAGGTGATGAGCTGCAAATTATTTTATTTTCCAGGACAGTTGTTGGACAATTTTCGTTAAAACCGGGCACTTCAACATAGATGGTGCCTGTAGATGTCTTACCCGTGTTTTCTGTGAGAATGCATGTTAGAGTTAAAAAGATACACAAAGCAAGCAGGCTAGAAGAGTCAACAGGGGGAGAGAGGGGACATATGCAATACTTTCAACAATAAGGATGAAAAAATATAAACAAATAAAAATGAACCTTTTAAGTGTTTCCTGCATGCAGCCAAGTTAGTGTGTCTTCTCATGTATATTTGTTATTCTTACAAGTAAAAATGACCTACAGTCTCCACATTGTGTAAAAAGAAAATTTAACTTGGCTGGCATCTGATTCGTAGCATTGGCTATTAATTTAATATGTTTGGGACCAAGATCTGTATGGTGATGAATTCACTGACTGCTAATGAAATCAACATAAAAGTAATAGTTTTCTTAAGTGTATCCTACTTCATGATTCCAGCACTGTGTGAAAGATTTTTATTTCTAAAGCTTGGGCCAAAGTATTTGGAATAAGAAATGATTTATTTTTGTAACCTAAGATATAAAAGATTATTGAAAATATTTAAATACGTTGACAATCAACATTAAATAAAATCTAGCAGTGGCGGGATTGTTTCTGAGATGATGTGAATTTTGGTGTTTATTCTTTTGTTTTAATTTTTATGTTTGCTTATTGCCTTGAGCATAAGCTAATTTTATACTTGTGGATGCACACATACATAGTCAATGAATAATATTTTTAAAGCATTCCAGGAGATTTTATTGTTTAATGACATAAGCGCTTAAGGTCTTCATAAGGAACTCATTGTATGAGTAACTCACAAAGATACCTCCCATTGGAGCTGAGCTTCCCTTACAGGCATTCAGCATCAATCTTCATCCATCTTTCTCAAAACCAGACATTCTGATGGGTCTAAAAATCCCTATCCCACCCACAAGCAAACCACAGGATCAAACACGGAATTCACTGGTGCTTCAAAGGCCACTGAGATGTTGGAATGCTAGCCTTCTAGCTTCAGCTACCTCAGACTTGAGACCCAAGGACCTACAATCATTGATCTAGTATTGAAGGGGACTTGTTAAAGAACCATAATCATCTATTCATAACTAAATGCAATTGGAGGAATACTTCTCTAAATATGATTGAAATATTTTTCTTACCATCGATGGCTAGAATCTCTGCTATGATTGTCCTGTTAACTATGAAAGTAGAATCCCGATCCATGTTTCTGGCAAATTTGATTTGAGCTGTTTTTGAGTCAATAATTAGAAAACCACCATCATTTCGTCCGAGGGCATACCTGTTTTATAACAGAAAAAGGTAATAGTTTTCTTTCAAATATGGAATGTTACCTACTTAATGAAAATGACCCATTTATATTTAATGTATTTATCTTAACTAATAAAAGCATAATATTGAAATTAACCGTTTCTCCGGGACGGGGTAGGCCACGCCCACCAGCCAATCAGAGCGACTGTATGTAAATTAGCCCAGACAACATGGCGGCTGCCACTCACGGACCTGAGTAAATAGCACCTTCCATTGCAGCAGGAGTGAAAGTGAAACTGCGGCCCGCTCCGCTTAAACTGGCTCAAGCAAAACACATGTTTGCAACAAAATAACAATCATATAATCCTCCGAAGCTGAAGGAAACAGCAGGCCTGGCCTCACCACTAAGTAACATTGTCTCATTATAGACACCGCGAGGTGAAGCAGAGAGGAGGCTTCGTTACTAGGAGGCCTCAGCTTAAAGGAACAGTGTATCAATTATAGAAGATAAACAAACCCCAGACACCTGTGTCCAGCCAGCCTTGCTGGGACATTGGGTCAATGGGAACTGTGGACAGCCTTAAAGCCTGAAAACGCCAATCAGCCCGTCACCCACGCTGGCCACAACAGCCTGGTCAGGCACGCCAGCAGGTGGACATCCCCAGAGGGGTCCCAGACTGTGAGAGGGCACAGGTGGGGCTGAGGGACCTCCCGAGTGCACAGAGCGGCTGCAGGGAAGAACAGCGCAGGACCCAAGACCCATGAGTGGGAAAGAGACGGCAGGGTTGGTGGCCTGCTTGGCTCCCCAGGCCCTTTGCGGGGCACCGGGGAGTGGGTAAGAGGTGGCGGGGGGTCGGCAGCCTGCTTGCCGGCTGCCCAGGCCCTTTGAGGGGCATCGGGAGCGGGAAAGAGGCAGTGGGGGGTCAGCGGCATGCTTGGTGGGCTTCCCAGGCCCCTTGCAGGGCACCGGGGAGCGGGAAAGCAAGGTAGCAGGGTACCGGTGAGTGAGAAAGAGGCATCGGGGGGTCGGCCTGCTTGGTGGCGGACCAGGCCCTTTGCGGGGCACCGGGGAGCAGGAAAGCAAGGCTGCAGGGGCCGGGATCCTGCTTGGAGGCTCCCCAGACCCCTTGGTGGCACCGGAGAGTGGGAAAGGAAGGCAGCAGGGGACCGGTGAGTGGGAAAGAGTCAGTGGCCTGCTTGGCGGCCCCCTAGGTCCTTTGAGGGCCAATGGGGAGTGGGAAAGCAAGCTCTTGGGGCTGGGAACCTGCTTGGCGGCTCCCCAGGTCCCTTCCGGGGATCAGGGAGCAGGAAAAGGCTGGCCTGACCACGAGGCAGGGTTTTCCCTGCTTTCTGGTGGCTGGAGGAAGATGGGCAATAGGCAAGCTTGGGAGGCAGGCAGCACCCAGCCCTGGCCACAGCTCAAAAAAGAGAACAACATGCAGGGGAGGGCAAGAGTCTGAGAGATCAACATAGAGGGGGTGCCTGCTCCAAGCCTCCACAGTGTGCCTGGTGGCAGGTCCCCAGCAGGTAGACACACACAGGAGGACTGCTCC